>JAPYYV010006297.1:0-14451 GCA_030522625.1 Copidosoma aretas | reverse complement strand
GTAAATAAACTTATACTTACAGTAGTGAGTGTAAGAAACAACAATAGCTACAGGTAAAACTTGTTTGCACAATGTATAACTTATTATTGTGGTAAATGTGAGGGCACGTGCTTCTGCAACAAATCCTCGAGGTAACCTACAATATGACCACACTGGATTATAGTGAGCTCCTGAAAGTCCTTAAGCGTACGGCAGTGTACTTTGGAAGCACTGCAGTAGTCGGCGCGATTTTTTAAAGTCCTAAATCATAAGAAGGCCATTTGAAATTGTTAAAATAAAACAGTTTTCATCGACATTCAGAAAAATGTATTAAAAAACATTATTCTAAGTGCCAAGAAAAAAAAAAAATTTCAAAAGCAATAACAATAATTTGTTTACAACATTTAATTTTTTAAATAATTTTGTAATGTAACCATTCTCATTGTTCATAAATTCTTGCGCTACCCCAAATTAAAAAAAAAAAACTGAAATCGAGTTAAAAACAACGGAGATACAGTAATTTTTTTTTCCTCCGCAAATTTGTAACAGCTCGATAGAGTTTTCAATCACTGTTGTGCTTGGATAATCGATTTTTGGTAAAAACAAGCCTTGAGTTTAGATGATTCTGTACCTATCAGGAAAGCTGGTTTTACGTCGTACGTAATGAATTCACAAAATGTAAGTATTGAACTAGTCGTACCTCTGATTTTAAATATCAATATTTAAAAATGAACAAATGATCGATGTTTAAAACAAAAAAATTATCTTGGCTTCTGAGGATGCTAGAGCAATTTTTTTTTTTTTAAATACGTGTTAAATTACCAGCCATTGATCTGTGAAGATTGCATGCCGCTACAGCCCTTTGTTGACGAGATATTTCTAAAAAACACATCGCTGAAAAGTGCTAATGTTTCGGACGCCATTTTGGCGGTTTTAAAATAAAAAAAAAAATATGCCTATGACATCATCGTAAAATATGGGTCTTTACGAAAAAAATTAGCCCTGGGTCGATAATTTTTGTCGGCGGGAACTGGGTCTAATGACATTAAACATTTAACGTTTTTTTTGTAAATAAATAAAATAACTCGTATACGAAAAGATGTTTTTTCATAAAAATTTTTTGGTACATTTGGGGTCACGGTAGACGTCTTCTTACAAATTTTCAAGTGCGTGGGACTTTTTCATTTTTTTTTTTTTTTAAATAATTAAAATTTTGACATTTTCTACATTAATTCGTTAATATTTAAACAAATTATTAATCAAGTTCAATCAAACTGGTCTCAAACTGTTTGGATTCCTATTACCTAAAAGTTATAAAAAATCAGATTGTTGCAGTTATAATACGTTGAGCGCAAATTCAAAAAAACTCTGTTTTCGGCGATTTTTGCACATTAAAACGTTGATTTGACAATGTTTCCCACTTCAAAACTGGGATGTATTTAAGGACCATGTTCCTTAGACATAAATGAATACAATAAACTATGTCAAAACCTGTGCTTAATTACATTACTGTTTTTACTGATTCCACTGGGCTAACGGTGCCGCAAGTGACTGAGCAACAAGACAGAAGACACATTGCAATTCAACAAGACAGATGGCATTCGCAACATCACATCACTACTTTCCCTAAGGGCCTTTTAGAAGATAATGAAAATGTAATAGTTCAAAACGAAATTGCATATTCAGACCTTGAGTCACTAAATAAAGATAGAGATGCTAATGATCTTATTTTATATTTAAACGTTAAAAGTCTAAATGGTTACTTCGAAAAAATTGAAATCTTAGTTGAGAGACTCAAGGTAAAACCATTAGTTATAGTTCAAGCTTAGTCTTGGAATCTTGACCACTATGAGTATTATAAAATAAGCGGGTATAATATTCATTACAATTCTAGTAAACTAAATAATGCTGATGGCGTTATTATTTACATAAAGCAGGTAGGTAGGGCTAGCACGACTGTGCATGAAATTAACAAATTAAAAATATTACACACTAGAATACAACATGATCTTACCGATCTTATTGACATATCATCAATTCATACATGTCATGATTTTTCTTGCTCTGAATTTATTTTACATTATAAAACATTTCTATCCAAATATAATAAATTTAAAAATCATTTAAGAATTAGCGATTTTAACATCGATATAAAACAAAATGGAATATTGAATGATGACTTTTTAAATTGTTTACTTGAAAACGGACACTACTCTGGTTCTATTTGAACTACCAGACCAAACAAGAAAGGTGGAATAGGTATATGTATTGTAAATATTTGTATAAAAAATTAGTATATTCAAGCAGCAACTTTTAAACTAACTGCATCAGCACCTGATCACTATCTATTGTTCATTGAGATTAACAAAGTACAAAAATTCACCGTAAAAGAAGATAATTTTAATTGTAACTATAAAAAACTTTCAAAAATAGCTAATATAATTAATTGGAATACGATAAAGTCAATACATGAATCCAATGATGCTATAAATACCCTAATTAGTAATATACGAAACTGTGTAGAAAAAGTTAAGTACAAAAAAAAGACTAATGGCAAAAAATATAGCTCAGTACCCAGAAAACAGTGGATTTCACAAGCCATAATAACTTCCTGCAAAAAAAAACATAGGTTATATAATAAGTTGAAAAAAATACAGAAAATATGATTTTGAAGACTGAATATAAAAATTATGTGAAAGTGTTAGATAAAGTGATAAAAGAGGCAAAAGCCAAATACGAAAAGCAAATTATTGATAAAAACCTCAAAGATTAAGTAAAAAGACACTTTCTAAATACAACAAGATAGATGATATATGATGATCATAAAAAATATTGAATTTGTATACACATAAAGCAAATTTTTTTAACATATATTTTTACACAATCGGTGAAAAAATGTCTCCATTCATCTCACACCGCGAAATCAGATTAGACGTCTCCCACCTATAAATACGAACTTAATTTTTGTATTTCCAACCAACAAAATTAAAATACAGTATAACATACTAAAACTAAAGAATGAGAAAGGTGGAGCTGATGGTATACATACAATAGTACTTAAACATTTAATTGATTATATAACTGATCCAATGGCACATGTTTTAAATCTTCGTATGCAACATTCAATATGACCTCTAGCACTAAAAGAAGCTGAGTCAATCCCTGTGTGCAAGGCTGGTAACAAAAAAGACATCTCCAACTATAGACCAGTAAGTATTACATCAAACATAACCAAATTATTTAAAAGAATATTACATGACAAATTAATTACCTTGCTAAATAAAAATAAAATAATATCAGATAACCAATTTGGATTTACCAAGAATAAAGGTACAAAAGATGCCCTAAGTTATATAACTAAAACGTTATATGAAAAGATAGACCAAAGCAAACCGATAGCGATTACTTTTATGGACCTGGCCAAAGCTTTTGATATGGTCAATCATTCAATTCTGCTAGAAAAATTATATCGCTATGATATTCGATGTGATGCATTCTGCGTAATCAAAACCTACTTAAGTAACATAACACACAGAGTTAGAATTGGGCATATAATGAGTGAAAAATGTACATATTCAATTGGAATTCCTCAAGGCACTATCCTTGGCCCATTATTATTTATTTTATATATTTATAAGCGATCTGTTAATACGTATGCCACAGGGCTCTGTATTCTCGTATGCTGATGATACATTAATTATTTCTACGGATGACATTTGGATGGCTGTTGCAAATAAAATGAGTGCATATCTTTATCAGGCTTCAGATTGGCATGCTTTAAATGAATTGTCACTCAACAAAAATAAATCTCTTTTTATAACTTTTATAAATTACTGTGATAGTATACCATTGATCTATAGATATAAGAATTAATAACAATAGTTTAAAGGGAGTAGAATACAATAAGTATTTAGGCTTAATCTTTGATTACAATCTTAAATGGGACAAGCACATAGAACAAATAATTAAAAAAAACTAAGTACTGGATCTATATGTTTTATAAGATCTCTAAATACATGGACTTCAATACATTCAAAAAAATACATTATGCCTTCTTTCACAGTATATTAAATTATGGAATTGTTGCATGAGATGGTGCGTACAACAATATAGTAGACTCTTTCAATAGAATTCAAAACAGAATATTAAAAAATATAAATAAAAATAAGTTTATGCCGAATAATCCTCTTACAATAAAACAAAGTTTTGCACTCAAATCCTTACGTTTATATTACAAAGAATTAAGTGTGAAATATTCTAACTCTAAAAAAATTACTCACAAAAAAATAATGCAACTGCCGAAGTTATACAAAACTGTAAGTGACAAAATTTTCTATATTACTGCAATAAAGCTTTTTAATGAATTACCGAGGAATATTAAATTACTGGATATTTCAAAAAACAAAACTAGTATTGATGTTAAAAAATGGATGTGTACTACAGTTATTTCATAAATTCGTAAATGATTTATACTGCATATTTTAATTCTATTTACTTGTTAAGAATTGAAGAGATTCCTATATGTTTATTAGATTCTCTAATAATACTATACCACTGATAAACTATTGTTACATGCTACACTTAGCATTTTAGTGATAAGTTATAGTTTATAATGATACTTAGACTCTAAGAAATATTTATAAGAATTAGATTTGTACTAGCCTGCGAATACGTAATTAAATTTATCTCTGCAGGATTACAAGCACAATTTTGTTTGCTACTGTTTTATGTATGTTTTTGAATACTCTGGTTAAATGAATAAATGAATAAAAAAAAAATATTTTGAAAATATCTATCTCCTTGCGTGATCGCTGTCAAAATAAGAAGCTCAGTATATCTTATACGACTAGTCTGATGAAACTGGTAGTCCTACGCGCCTTCTATTACCTGCGCGCATCTTGCGCGTGTTTTTGGGTTTGAATTTAAAATTATATTTTTTAATTGATGACTAAATTTTAATCTATTGATTTTGGTAGACTATTTTTTATTTTAAAGTATTTGAATTGTATACTATAAGTTCATCATGAAGTGGTCCCTTGCAAGCTCTAAAGTGGCTTTATTGAATGGAAAAACATGTTCTCGAGAAATTTATTGAACATGCTGGGCATTATCAAGAGAGACGATTACCCGAAGGTATTATTATTGATGGTTATTGCACTCCTAAAGATTCGTCAATGATCACGGACGGACTGTGTTACAATTGCAAGGATATTTTTGGCACGGCTGTCCACGATGTTATAGAATAAATCGAGATACTATTTTGACGATCAGAGATACAATGGATGAGAGGCACGAAAAAACTTGCGCTCTAAATGAAAAGATAAGATTGAACTATGGATTAATAGAAAAATGGGAGTGCGGTTTTAATCATTAGATACGCGAATACGAGGTACTTTCAAATTTTATTCGAGAGAACGAACATTTTTAGAGCAGGAAACCACTGAATCTACCCGGGGTATTTTTCGGTAGTAGAACATGTAATACGGTAAAAATGTACATACGACTGTCAGAAAGGAGAAAAAATTAGACTTGCTGATGTATGCTCCTGATATCCATATATTTGCAGACGGGGTATATTTCCTATTGGTTATCCGACTGTGCACTCTAATATAACGGAGTGTCAGAAAATTGTGGGTGATAATAATGATATTTCCCAAGTGTATGGTCTAATTATGTGCGATATGCTACCACCTCGAAATTTATATCATCCTGTTCTACCAGTGAAAACTTATAATAAGCTTATTTTTGTATTGTGTTGCACGTTTTGCGAAAACATGCTTCAGGACGACTGTCCGCACGACGATGAGGAAGATCGCATTTTACGAGGCACTTGGGTGTCCGAAGCAATCAAAATGGTTGTTTGAGTAGAATGTATATGAAACATATCAATATCTGATAACGCAGTGCAATCAAGAAACTTACGAAGGAGGACTATTTTCCCTCTACATTAACGAATTTTTCAATCAAAAGCCATTAAATTCAGGTTATCCACCGGAGTATCTTACAAATGAGCAAAAGAAAGCACACATTGACGAGATACGTGAGGCTGAGGGTATAAATCTGAATAAGAATCAAATAAATAACAACGCTCGATTGATACTCGTTGCTAAGTTAGCACTAAACTCTCTGTGGGGTAAATTTGGTTAATGGGAGAGCTCGACAAAGACTAAGGTTGTGACAACCCCTGAATGATTAATAGAATTATTTACGAGTGGGGAGATCGACGTGAATGGAATTTCACTGGTTAACGATGATACCCTGTACGTTGATTGGAACAACAAATCTAGATTCAACGTCAATGCAGTCAAGTTATGTTGTCGTCGCTGCATTCGTGACAGCACAAGCACGATTACATCTTTTTGGTTACCTGCACTATCTAGAAGAACGTGCTCTCAATTAGGACACGGATTCTGTTTGTTACGTCAGCCGAGGAGGGCTGTCCGATTTACCCATTGGTACGACGCTCAGCTGCCTCACGGACGAATCGTCCGACGAGGGACCTGATACATATATTCCTTCGTTTTTATCCGGTGGACCAAAGTTTTGCGCGTACAAGATTAAAAAACCCGACGGTACGATGAGTATGTTTGTAAAGTGAAGGGTATTAAATGAAATTTCATCAACAGTAAAAAAATTAATTTTAATACGATCCGCGATCTCGTTACGTGGAATATTTTAGAAATAACTTTGACGAATCTCGCCATTCGTCAGACTGCTTTTCACGATATGATGACTCAGACGGAAAAAAAGCGTAAACCAGTATACGGTTAAAGGCTTTTTGAAACTTTTACTACAACTTATTCGTATGGCTTTAAACACAATATCACGTAAGATTCTTGTAATATGATACTCACCAGCACGGTCAGCACCTTCTTGAAATCGATGCGACGGTTGTTTTATATTCGATGTCAGCACACTTTTTTGTAACATGTTACGGCGGATGTTTATACTTTTTTGTTTAATAAAATACGATACATTTTCTTAGAAATATGAAGTCAGCACATTCTTTTACAAACCCTTTTACCTTGAATAACAAAAAGAAATAAAAGGCGTCTTTATAGTAGCTGCTCGCATGACTTCAAACCCAAAACTGCCTCAGATGAGGAGCCAACTGTCTGGATAACCAGCCCCGTCAATCACATGAGCCGCCAGAATAAGCTTATTGGTCGCAAGAGTCATTTTAGCTCCGATCCTAGCCGTAGCGGTGGTGGCACGGCGTGGGTGGCGGTAAATAGAACTCGATTGGCGCTCTTTACGCTAACGGTAGCTCTCTAAAAACGCTCGCGGACTAGGGCGGCGGGGGCTACCCACGGTTGCTCAGCTTTTCGATAGACTATAGTAAGCATTATGGATACGCGATGGAAACGTCCATGGACGTGCACGCTGATCGGACCGACTGGTTGCCGCAAGACCGTATTTGTCAAATGACTTTTGCGACAATTTGACCGTATGAGTGAAACTCGTTTCGCGTAAATCATTCTTTGTTACGGTGAGTCGCAGTCTAGTTATAGGGATCTTGGGAAGAATATCGAGTTCCACGAAAGATTACCCCAGTACGCCCTGGGCTGGAGACTGAAGATCAAAGATCGTCATCATTGATGATTTGATGCGAGTTATCGTCGATATATTTACCAAAGGCAGTCATCACAACAATCTGAGCGTGATCTTTATCACGCAAAACACATTTCATCAAGCCAAAGGTCAGCGCGACATATCGCTAAACTCTCAGTACATTGTTATCATTATAAATCTACACAACTGCAGCATCTGTTGAGTCAAGTGTGTCCGGAACATCCTCCATTTTTACAAGAGTCTTATTCGGACGCTACTTAGCGACCGTTTCGTTATCTTTTCTTAGATCTCAAGCAAAGAACGCCGGATAAGTATCGGTTTTTCTAGATGACAAGTATCAGTATGTATACGTGGCGAAAAAATAGATAAAAGGAAGCGACACGGCGAATAAAGTTCCTACCGTAATGATGTGATGGCGTCAAAGTCATGTTCTCTATTTGATCAGAAGCACACCACCATTTAAAAAGCTCTGTATCATCTCGACACAGATGGCGTTGTTACGCAAAGCTGATGCCACAGTGATCAGGTACATTTGCTAGTGTGCGTTGAATACTTTTGAAGAAAACGTACCGCTTACCACGACGAACAAAAAACGATTACATTAACACGACAAAGTTCTTAGAATACTCGCAAACAAAAAAATTCATTCGGCATTGAAGACAAAATTAATCCTGCAACAGAGTTTTCGCTGATGTAATAAAAAAAATGGAGCACACCAAAAAAATGATTTTTCTTCCCCAAGAGAACGCGGAACGTTTGCGAAGCGCGTGTATCAACGATTGTCTAAAATCTGTACCAACATCGGGTACTACGAGTCGACCTGAAGTAGAAAGAAATGACGTGTTGAATGTACTGTACGGTGACGAGCGAGAAAAGTGCAAGAGATACCAGCAAGTTTTGCAGCGATATTTACACTTAAAGGAAGTAGAGAGCGAGAGAAAGAGATACATCGATACAAATCTAGAAAATATCGACGTAAACACATCACAAGATAGCGAAGCATCTGACGATGAGGATAAGAGGAAGCGATAAACAGAGGAGTGTCAGGATTCCAAGGTAAATGAAATCGTACCCAAAAAGTTTCGAAAAAAGACTGCAGTGATACTGCGTCTTTTACGTGCTAGCACTCACGTCGAGTGGACAGATGGCAATGCAGTGATTATAGGTGGTGTCCGTATAACACAGTCGAACTTTATCGATCTTGTACATGATGTCTTGAGGGTCAGGAAAAAACGCGTGCCAGTGGGGCGTGATCAGTTTTCCACGGCGCTTCAAATTGCAACCATCCCGAAAGAATGAGTCAGAAACGAAAGAGTATCAAGATTACTGATCGACGACGACGACAACAGAGGTGATGATTTAAAAGCGGAAAAATCTCAAGTAATAGTCCAAGATCTCGTGCGAGCAGTGAGAGTGCTGTTTCGGAAACTAAACCAACAACGTTATTGGAAAAAACCGAAAGAAAGAGTGTCGCACCTTCGGCACGTCAAGATAAATCATGGCGTCGGTTAAGCAGAATGATGGCAGAAAAGAAAAAGAAGTAAAGCATGAAAAGGAAGAGAAAATAGTGCTCTTGACGCTATAATTTATTTACTACCGTTTAAGATGCATGTACCTGAATACAAATTTTGTGGCCCAGGAACAAAACTAGCAGAACGCATTTAACACAGAGACGTAGGAGTCAATTCTTTGGATGAAGCTTGTCACCCGCACGATCTTGCGTATGCTACGGACAAAAAGGGTGACTGTCGAAAAGCTGACCGCTTATTAGCTGAATTCGCTTTTCTCGTATGCTCGCTCGAGAAACACCACCAGACGAGCGAACAAACCCTTTATCGACGGCGTATTATATGTGTAGAAAAATTACGTTTTAAAATATTTACAACCACATACGCCCGTATTAGTGGAAACAAACTCGTTAGTGCTGTGAAAAATAAATTTTTGTGACCAAACATGATAGGATTGCTCAAGAGCCTAGATGCTTATAATTCACACATATCTATACGACATTGTTTTCCCAGAAGAAGTTATAATGTTCCTAATTTTGACGATGTGTTGGAAGCTGATTTAATGGACTTGCGACCATTAAAAACTTAGAATTATGATTGCACTTACGTTCTTCTCGTCATTGATGCTGTTAGCAAATGCGCTTGGACGGAAGCATTTAGGGATAAAACGTTGAAAAATGTTACCAAAGCATTTCAACGTATCTTGTCGAGAAGCAATGATCACAAAACAATGTGTCTCCAGACGGCTAATGGTAAAGAATTTATAGGCTGCTAAATGCAGATAACTTTAGGAGACAATAAAATTTAATATTAGGTAGCTCGTAGTCCACTGATGAAAGCTACTACAGCCAAACGCTTTATAAGAGCGAAGAAAGAAAGAGTGTGGCGGTACTTTTCACGTTTCTCGAAAAAAAGAGGCATATAATCACACAAAGCACTCGTCGACAAAGATGGCACCAGTTGACGTGACTTTGCACGATGCTGCGCAAGCGCGTGAAAACATAAAGCAACGTTACAGCAAGCATACTTATTAAAGTCCAGAGTACAGCATTGGAGATTTAGTTCGTATTCGTAAAGCAAGAAGTGTCTTTGCCAATGGTTACGAGAACGGCTGGACTTTAGAGTTGCTTATAATTGTACACATGCCGACCTCCGGTGTATCTTCTCAGAGACTTGGCTGATGAAGACATCAACGGATTCTTTTGTGAAAAAGAATTAAGCAGAGTGCGTAAGAATGTATCCAAAGAATATTTTGTTATTTGGAAGGGTTATCCCAAAAAGTTTAATTCATGGGTAGAGACTAATTATTTGAAGAACATTCAATGGAATACAAATTTTACGTTCTGCTGCCTAGCAACAGTAGTATGCAGTATTACCCTGATAATATTACCACGCATAACGTGACTAGATTACCACAACGAATTCGCTTGCACGATCAGGATGAATAAAAAAGGAGACATGTTCGCGATCAACCGATCATACATGGCTTTGATTAGAAATTACAATTAAAAATGATTTTAGTTTTTCCCTCTCCCATAAAAATAATTCGCTTGATGATTCTTTTCGTTCACTGAAAATTTCTATCACACTGATCATTTTTAATTATAGCTCATTAGAACAACACTGATGAGTTTTGACTTCACAGTCCACATACTGTGATGATTAAGTATTTAAGATAAGAATCGCCAATTAGGGTCAACAATTTCAAAGCATCAGTTCAGCTTTCACTATTCTTATGTCTACTATTATAGTGTAACTCTTTGCTGTAAATCAAATTTATGTATATATTGTATAAGTATGGAAAATCCCTAGTATATAAGTTTGTACATTTTCGAATATTATCTACGCTATAAAGTATGAATCAGATTAGTCTTAATCTGCTACGAGTAAACACCTATTTGCTCGAGCAGCCGCTGTTATACACTCATACGCTATACTCAAATTAAACGCTACTAAATTCTAAACCTCTAAAACAACAAGTTTTCTTTTTATACTAAGTCTTTTCCTCCGTAAGTTCCTGAACAAAATAAATAAAGATCCCCGCGTTCGGCAAGTGCTCAGCTTGACCGGAACAATAATATTATAATTCAAAATAAACGATAAAAAAAAAAACAATTAGAAGAGACGCGAAGCGCGTGAACAGTAAATGTATGGCAACGAAGTGGAAAAACCCAATAAAGAGAAAAAAAAGAAACGACCAATAGAATTACTAATTCGATATTTTTAATAATACAGGATAAGAAAACTCTGAAAGCTCTAATACGGTGCTGCTTACCAGCAACGGCGATAGTTCATCTTTGAATGAAAGATACAATGAGAAGCCTAAAATGTCTTTGTCGACACTCGACGTGTAGACGATTTTACTATTATATTAGAGAGACAGTGCTGAGCTGTAGCGACTCTCTCTGGCGACGGCTCTGCGAGAAGATGGCCGAGACCATACCCTCTCTCAGGAAAATTATGAGAGTTGAGTGCTCTATCTTGCCGAGGAGCGAGTAGAGTAAGTAACTCACACTCACCTGTATACATATAAATACGAAAGGGACAAAATTTCGTGTAAGCACGTTACTCAACTACCACAATCGAGAGTGAGACCCCCCCCCCTGAGTACAGCACAACCACCCAACTCTGCTCTTACTACATATTAACGCGAACATTATTAAATAGGTTTCTAATGTTAAATGTAAGATGACCTATTAACGTTATTAAAAGTCATCTAAACAGGACCTATTTTTTCTCAAGACGTCTATTTTACGAATCTATCATAAGCGTATCGATTGTTACTAATTTTTTTCCGATAACAATGCAACAAATGAATGTATCAGCATGAATTGTACATACTTGAGTTGCTGGTCATTTTACATATATCTAAAAAAAAGGTTGCTCGGGGGCATTTAGAAGGCTAGATAATTTTTTTAAATGTTTAACGCTCCAAATTTTTACTTATAAATATTTATGGCCAAAAATTAAAACTATTTGTTATTAAGAACTTGAATTTTGTAAATACACTAAGTCCTTCTTAAAATAAACTTTTATCGTGGTCAAAATACGATATTTAACAATTACAGAATTTAGAGCGTATTCAAATTGTTTGGCTCAAAGGACAGGTGATTTTTGATCGAACATGTTTGAAATTATGACCGCGAGAAAAATTTTCAATTTCTCCGTTATTTTTCGGCCGAATTCGATGTTTTTTTTTATTTGGAGTAGCGCACGAAAATAATAATATGCTTCGTCGTGACAATAAGTTTATTAAAATCAATAGTCTTATAACATTCAGAGACCATAAAAGTTGCGCAGCCCATTATGCGCAGGCATATGTAGATTCTAGGAAATGCTTGTCACAAGTCCACAGTTCAAAGTTCAAAAAACAGAATGGCGAATTCAAGATGACTGACAAAATGGAAATTTTTTCGCGTAAATTACATAAAGTCAAGAGGAATCCATAAGTATTACTGTAATTGGTTCTGTATGCCACTCAAAGTAGTTGTAATTCGAAAATTATTGGCACGAACAGCGGCTAATAGTATAAGGGCTGAAAAATAACCGTAAACTTACCTCCAAAAGCAAGACTTCTTAATATAAAGTTGGACAAGGCAGTAGATCAACAGTCTGAAAAATCTTACAGTAAATAACCAAAGACTCTAAACAATAGAAATTATTCACAATCTACTAAATTTCTATAACGTAAATGGCTGATTCAAGATGCCTGGAATTTTTTTTGTACGAATTGCATGTAAATGGAAAAAGTACAGAAAACTTTTTATTTTCATTCCATGGTAGGGACACTGTAGTGTTTATTAGACAAAGTGTTAATAATAAAGTAACTCAAGATGTTACAAGTTACAAAATGACTAGCTTCACTGTAACATTACCATTTCTATGTTTAAGGTTGTCGTTAAACGACGCGTTTGAATACATTAAAAATCTATATAAATTTTAATATATAGATATCAATTTTATGTAGACATAAGTTTTTGGAACAAAACTCAATATGGATATTTCACTGGGTAACCTCTATTGTTTATAATCTTAAATTACTCAATTTAACGTTATTCAGTCAATGTTATCTTACGGCCTTGTCAGCCTTTATACGTACAACTCTTACATTTAAGTTTAGTTTAAATTAATTTTTTAATTGTAACATTGCTGGTTGCTATATGTTCCAATAATTTGTATACTAAAACCACTCCAGCTGCCTACATAATCAAAGCCGAAAGAATTTTTTTATTTCAATTTACTATATGTAATTTACGCGAAAAAATCACTATTTTCTCCTGCATCTTTAGTCCGGCATTTTTTTCTGGAACTCTGAGGGAAAACTTATGACAAGCATTGCCTAAAAGCTAAGCATGCTTATTTTTATTAAATTTCATAGCAATAATAGAAGTTATTAGACTTTTGATACAATAATATCATTTTTTAGGTTAGTTTAGGACTATATTGCAACTTTTTGCTATGATAACCAGTGCTTGGACTATTATTGTCATGAACTAAATTCCATTAGCTGTCAGTAAAAAAAAAAATCATCAATATCACACGATTTCTTTTCAAGATTCTTTATTAAAGGAAAATAAATGACTACTGGAAGTTAGTTTATAGTCATTTTTCAACTTTAATATCATAGACCGCTCCTTCTTCCATTAATTTTTTAATTATAACTACTTCAAATATCATACAGAACAAATTCCGGTGATATTGATTGATTTCTTTCAACTCGATGTATTTTACGCGAAAGATTTTTATTTGTGGCACCTATCTTAAATCTGACATTTTATTTTTTTAACCTTTGAACTGTAGACGCATGAGAAGTGTTGCCTAGAACCTACGTGCGCTTATTTTCATTAAATTTCGTAGCAATAATGGCAAGGCATCATTTTTTAGGTTAGATTAGGACGAATTTTCAACCTTCTGCTGTGATGGCCAGTGTTTGGAATATTTTTCTTGTATATAGTCCTTTAACTGTACGTTGAAGACACAATCATTAAGATCCGACGGTTTATTCTTGAAATTCTTTGTTCACTGTATGCCGCACAGTGGGACGAAATGGGCAAATTTTTCTCAAATAAGATAGCTCCCAACAGGAAACTCATATGTTTGTTTTTATTTTTTTTTATTTTGAAGGTTTTGAATCGTAGATTAGGGGAAAATTGGTCCGAAGTTTTGATACGGCACTAGGGGGCAGTAAAAATGCCCCAAAGTGAACCAAAAATAAAAAAAAAAAAACATTATTATTCGCATAAAATTTATATTTTTGCCGCTATCTTGAATCTTATGGAATTTATGTCTTGTTTCTAGAGATACTGCACTTCAAGGGATCATTTTATTATGTTTCTGGTAAAAAATATAAATTTTATGCGAAAATTAATGGTTTTTTTACATTTTGGGCACT
>JAPYYV010006296.1:0-14453 GCA_030522625.1 Copidosoma aretas | reverse complement strand
ACTGTAAATGTTGAAACAAGACAAATATTTATATCGGTCTTACAGTCACATTAATAAATAAACATTAATATTATCTTTAATTTGACGTATGTGTGTGTAGTTTTGTTTTTTTTTTTAATTTTTTTTTAAATTTCGTAACAAATATTCGGGTCTCAGATATGTCATCGACTAAAATCATAAGACAATTTGTATAAGTAAGGTATGAACTAACTGTTTCAATTTCAATCTTGCGAATGTTATGGTTGCAACTTAACTAAGGTTCCTCCAACTTAAGTGTTAAATTAGATACTTCTACTAAAATATATTTAATACTGAAATTAAAAATAAACAAATTTACATGAACATAATGAGCAGACTATATAACCATGTAGCACCTGAAATAGAATAGATAGGAAATAGTAAGTAATCACACACTTAGCTGTTCAACTGGAAAAAGAAAATATAATTTTAGTTTATTGAATCAACTACTAGCTACATGCGGAAGAAAAGCATTTCTCAATGTAGCCGGATTTATTTAAAATTGATTTTACATGGCACAGAAGAATAACTAGTGGATGTAAAAAATTACAATAATGCCGTCAAGAACAAAATAAATTCATAATCATTTATCGTATTATCTATATTCCTGTTCTAGTGTAAGAAATACACGGCATTATCGACGGTTAATCTAATTGTCTGGGATATCTTTTTTACCAACAGTCTATACAAATTTTTAGCATAAGTTTCAAGGTTAGTAACTACTAAACACATAACAAAGATCAAAATACGGGGTAGGTCACGCTAAGGGTCCCTTTAGTTTCAATCCTAGCTTGACTGACAGCGCCTATTCTTTATGCCATGAATGAATTAACGATACCTGGGGAACACAAGCACTAGTGTTCAAATCTCTAGAGAAAACGTTACAGTATTATTTTTAAGCTCACGTTGTTTGTGATGGTCGGCTGCTCTCTTAGGCCCAAAGATTTTACTGCTGGTAGATTGCTCCATCTCTCTCTCTCTCTCTCTCTTTTATTGTTACTCGTCGCTTTTTGGACTACTAATGTTCCATGCCAGCTTGAACTAGCTTACTTCTGGGAGGTTCCAAGAGCCAGGTCGATGTGCAAGAATTTTTACGTAGAGCTCTACGACGAAGTCGTGGCTAGAATTTTCGGAGTGAGTCAACGTCGACTTTAGTCGAATCCGAACACTAATACAATCACAATATTTTGCTCTCGGTTGGCCTTAATACCCTCGTTAATAATTTATTCTTAAGGATTTGCCATTATTTAACTTATGCGCTCTAGCGTTAACTTCACACATCACAAGTCCGTACGTACCTGCGTAGCACTTTAATTCCAATTGAAAAGTTCACAAAAATATGAAATTTCTATTGCTAATTAATAAGAATGAGATAAAATAGAAAAACGGACGAGGAAAATATTCCGATGATATGAGTTTAGATCCTTTGTTGATAAAGCTTACCATGCATAGTCCCCCCAACATTAAGAGAAAATGCTGGTCATTTTTAAATGAATTTTACAAAATCAGTACGTATTTCGACTTCATTTCTCATTACATATCGCAAAACGTCAGTAACAGGTCGAAGTATCGAGTTATTTATCTCTTTTTTTGCAGGTAGTTCTTAGAAGTCTAAAGGGATAGGCTGTAGGGTTGGCATATTTTTTTGTTCTGGTAAAACGGCATTATCGTTCAAATCGCGGGTGGGTTGAGTGGTTGTTTCAGAAAAAGGAAGAATCCGTTTCAGGAAACAAGAGTGCAGCGCGGGAAGAGGGGAGGGGGTACTATAGACTTGATGACTGGTGTAGGTTTGATGTTTTCTTTAAGATAAGGTTGGTTCTTTGATTATCAACTGAACTGGGTTAATTATATTGGCTTTGGAAAGAGATAGTATCTCATAGTCACATCAGGACTGGTCGGTGGAACATGTAATTCGTATTTAGAGACGGGCTACAAAAGTGATTAAAAGCTGATCTTAACTTTTTAGGCATACAAGAAGAAGTGGTAGGGGATTCAGTGACTTAGCTAAGGATGCATTTTAATCCTGTATATGTTACTTTAAAAGGAGGATCTAGGAAGGAGGTAGTTATGTTAGGACTTGGAGTGGTGGGATTCTCAGGCGCAAGAGGGGTCCTTCAACCTAATGCTTATAGTTTTGGGTATTTATTTGGTTTAGCAACCCCTCGGCCCAGTGTGTCAACGGCTGCTGCTTGTCTTTCCAATTCTAATGAAATTTTACCTTTTTAGACTTATCTTTTATTTGGAATAGCAATCATTCTTGAGAGACTCGTTCATCGAACAGGATCGTTTAGTTTTTCTGCCGTCTCCCTTCCTTTTGCTGCCTTTTTTCTTATCCTTGTATTGGCTTGTTTTCTTTCCGTCTTATAACCACTTATTTTGATTATCATCACGGGCATTTCCTTCATAAACAAAGTAAAATACAGACAGCATGAATACCATCCACAACCGCATACTTTACTAGATTGTAAGACACTCAAAGTCTTCTATAGACTCATTGTTGTTAATTTAAAGAGAGTGGCGTCTAATTCCATTACTAGGTGACTTTAAGGAGTGTCGTGGTGGACGTTTGGCTTGACTGGTTTCTATTTTTTTCTTTTATTGCGCTATTTTGTGTGCTTGACTTATAAAAGCTTGTAGTTTTCCTGATGTTTGATCGAGTCTTTGGCGATGTCGTTGCGTAACTCCCTAAATCCTGCGTAATAGGCGGGCTTTTTTTTACCTATATACCTCTTATTTTATTATTTATATCTTTGAATATAAAAGTCAAGATAGTAAAATCTGTATCGAAAATTCAGTGACCGTCGTATCAACCTAAGAATTTGAAAGTTATTCCTATTTCGGTGGAAAATAAATCGTTACTCTTTTGGAGTACGGCATCTTTTACTTAGTAAGTAGTCATGGGTTTTAGAGTGTTATATTTATTGGCGCGATTTGTTGTGTTCTCCTCTAGTCGTGATCGCGTAATGTTTTTATCGCCACTACGATGTCTTTATTAGGTTATCTCGCAAGAATTATAAGTTTATTTAACATGGGTCTTTGTCCTTATCTCCAAACCGACTCAAAGCATCTGCCGCAATATTTTCACTGATGTTATGATATTAATATGGGTAATCTCCAAATAATAATTCTGTATTGACAAAATCCACCGAGTCCAATGTAAGCTTACAACTTGACACGTCATCAAGTATGAAAGAATATGGTAA
Source organism: Copidosoma aretas (assembly GCA_030522625.1). Classification (NCBI taxonomy): domain Eukaryota; kingdom Metazoa; phylum Arthropoda; class Insecta; order Hymenoptera; family Encyrtidae; genus Copidosoma; species Copidosoma aretas. The sequence goes on along the minus strand of JAPYYV010006296.1, from coordinate 11,232 downwards.
TCAAATTTTATATCAACTTTCGACCCAAGTAAAATTCAGAGGCTTTTGTAAGGACTGCACTGTTTATCTTCAAACCTAGGGTTCTCATTTAAAGTTATATGTCATTTCCTCATGTGACGACGTGGTATACTTTAGTAAACTTTTATGTAATAGAATTTTCCAAAGCTACCTGTTAAATAAATACTCGTCATTCCGTAGATATTACTGCATTTTCTTAGGACTTCGTCCATTTTTTCTGTGCCGTCGTAATGGCTCAAGAGTCATTGATTTACTCTCGGCACATCTAAAAATCATCGTGCTGACTCGTTATATTCAATGCAATAATAAGAAGATTCACGTCAGTACTATCTTATTGCTCAGTAATATCATGACGAAACATTCGTTTTATTTTAAGATCGACTTTTTTTTGTTTGATAGAAATCGGATAGGAGTAAAAAAAAAATGTTTCTTAATTCGTGACTTGCATCTTATGTAAATATGATTTAAATCTTCCTGGCTGCCTTCAAAAGATATGTCTATTTCTGACGGTAATTTTTTTTTCTTTGTATGCTTGCGATTGATTAACATTTGTAAGCCTTATTAAATATCGGAAATTTCTTAATCATATATATTTTAATCTGTCTCTAAATCGTCATCATACACTTTTTTTAGCTCCAGTTGATTTAAACCTTGTTAGAACAACACGATTTCAAAAGGTTCTTTAACATATTCATAAAAGTTTAACACTTCTTATTTTTATTAAAAAAGAAAAATCATATGATCTGATGATATATATAGAGAAACTTAATTAAACAACTTTATCATCTTTACAAAATGTAGGATAAACGAAATAACGTACAAAATCTGTTCTTGGAATAAGAGGTTTAGTTTCAAGTTTAAACGACTTCAAGGTCTCTACGAGATTATAGATGTATTTTGATAAACAGTTTTCGAAAATATATACAGGGTGTTCTCTTGAATTACTAATGAATTTATGAGAATATTATTTAAATCATTAATTAAATTATTAAAAACGGCTTTCATTTTCAGATGTTTGTAAGGTTTTTTTAAATTCTGGGGTATTTTGTATTATTTATTCCACGTACACCCATTTCTAAGCTTTTACGTATCTACATTGCCTTCCTATTCCAACCTACCTACCCAACTTATTCCTTCCTTCCTAAACAACCCTCAGTTTCCCGCCCCGAGTATGCGAGTCTTTCGCGTGGGCCCCTAGCGCAAAGTTCCCCTTAGGCGACTCGGCCATCCATCCTACTGCGTACTATTTACAGGGCACTGTGATCATCTCAAGCACACCCAAGAAGGTACAGATTATTACAAGGATCTTCTTCATTTACTTTCTACCTTACCGTACCAACTGTTAAAATCAATAGTGATTTTACGGACGAGCTGGCCAGTTGTTGGCTTTTCTTGGAAGAAAGACCCTAGAGGTCCAGACATTGTTCGAAAAAATCCACTTATCGTCATACGTACTCACTGTTGCTCATATTATTCGCTGCATTATTCAAATTGTATTCTTACACGTGTCTAATTGTAGACCGGACTGTGGCATTTCAATATTAAAAAAAAGCTCTTAAAATTCTGCAAATAAATTTTTTTTTTTCGGCTCTCTGCTCAAGCCAATCGTACGCCGGGCCTTTTGCAATAAAACTAATAGGAAAGCATCATCTTTGACCCTTATGGTTTCAATATAGGCCGCAGATGATTTTACAAATTTTATTAGCTAGTCGCTCACTGCCACGCTAAGTGTTGGAAGATTTACTCTTAATTATGAGAGGCTACATTCCTGAATGTCTTTCATTTTCTGGAATATTACATTTTCAATTTAAATTTTATTGCTTTTTATTGTTTACCAAATCTTATCATAATTTTGTTTAATCAACCATTGTTTCCATGTGAGTATTTATAGTTCTGCCCAGCTATCCCACGGTATCTGTAATTATCATAACATTAAAACTTAATGAATCTTTACTATTGTTTGTAATATCTAGAATTCCAGACTCACTTATTAGTTAAGCCTGATGTTCTATCACTGTTGCAATCGCACGTTGATTCATTCGTGTGGCACGCTCAAGATATGTATAGAATACATACAAGCGATGCAGAATATACTTGTTTGTTTGTGTAAATTTATTTATCTGTTACGAAACGCACGTGATTTTTTCACTGACTTTCTCTGAATTCGGTCGACTTCCAATAAGTTCCCTGGTGATTTGCGTACATTAGTGGTATATTTATCGTCCATATTTCGATCTCCGTGCACCCTGATAATGACTTTTATTTATTCTATAGTAACTTGGAGTGTTGTAGCTGTATGATTTATTCGGTTAGAACCGTTTGTCTCGTCGCTTTGTACTTTAGAATAGTATTCTTTTTAATGTAATGATATCGGTATCATCTGTTGTTGTTGCAGTGTTGTTTTTTTTCCATGACTGTAAAATGACTGCTGTTTGTATCTTTCTACGTTTTTACCATTTTAAAGGAGAAAGTTATTGAATAAAGTGGAAGATATTCAAATGATTTTTATGTATTTATACATAGGATCATAAAAAGACCGTAAATTCTGTAAGTTTTTAAATGATTCGACACGCTAATTTCCAATTCGTTTGAAAAATCTCCTATTCTTTTATAAACAAGTAGTCTTTAATAAATATTAGAGACTTCCATATTTAAAATTGTAAAGTAACGGTTTATGGCAGTATGCCTTCCCTCAATACTATCAAAATATATTCTGCGGTGTCAACCATGTTGTCTCATCGTCTATGTAATAAGTATGTAGCGTGGTAAATTTTTTAATTGTTGCGACATGTTTCTGAAGTGAAGTACTACTTTTCTCGATCTTTTGTTTTTGTGCGGTGTTTTTCTCTTCTATAACGTCTAATTATTGAAATGAAACTTCTGTAAGCCTGCCATAGATGGAAAGTACCCGTGAAACTAGCAAGCGAGCGAACAAAACGGTATCTATAGGTACATGAGTACACGCACACTGTTGCTGCAAATAAAAAAAAAAGTATGCATGGATGTACGCACGTACCGATGCAGCTAGAGTGCTGCTATATAACATACCGTATATACACGCGTTTATAGATCGACTGCTGTGCTACTTGCTTACTATCTCACTCTCTATATTTCTATCTATGGTATACTTCTATCATGTATATGTCCATAGTATACTTCGAGCACTAAATATGCATACATAAATATATTCCTATAATATGTGGTAAATCGATGGGGGTGGACGGGACAGCCCCCCTCGGCCCCAGGCCCTTTTTACACCCAGTGAAAATATTAATAAAAAACATCTAGAAATATCATTGATTTTGTCGATTAATTGTTTGGTAGTGTGGCCCAGTACCCTTTTTTGCCCCCCTCCCCCTCCTCCTCCTCCTCTGACCCACTCGCCACACCACACTTTTTCGATTGAATTCTTCCACAGTACCTCCACAGCCCCCCTCACCACCATAAAAAATGACAATAAATGTTTTATTTTCGGTGTTTAAAAAGGATTACCCCCTTTTTCCCCACAGCCTATAAATTCATTTCTTGTATGCCCCCCCTCCACGTCCCCCTTGCCCACCAAAGCCAACCAACTTTTCTACATCTTTCCAAAACAAGCTGAATTCTGTGAACGGATAGCTAAGTTACTCACAATATCCTCTCCCAGTGCTATCACATTTGCTAATCCTTCCAAAAACAGATGAGTTCTTTAGAGTACAGCCCAAGCTTTGCACTGCTGACCACCAACAGCATCCATACAATTACTTACGCTTCGGAGAAAAGCGAAAGTATTTCGAAGTGACGGTAAAAGCTCCATATCGAATAAAAAATATTTTTGCGATGAATGAATAAAATAGAACATGATTTGTTTTATTAGGATATAAGTTATTTTAATTTAATAAATGGTGGATATCTCGCGATATTTTTGGTATATATCTGGAATAGTAATTGTTCTACATAATTAAAAAGTCCCAATTTCTACTTGCTCCATTTTTCAAATTATATAGGAAAAACATACATAACAACAACACTTGGATATAGATGGGCATATTACTTTATTGTCCAGGATAAAAATTAATTTAATGAAGTAATATGCCGATCTCTGTCTCAGTGTTGTAATTATAAATATTGTTCGGAAATAATTGTTTTATTTGGAATAAGAATTTTCTGAAATAAAAAAAGCAAAATTACACAGCAAGACTTTTTTTATGGTTTTAGTAGATTGTCAAGAGTGTTCTGAGGTTATGTCCAAACTCTGATATGTTACAGTTAAATTGACCAAGGTTTCAGATTTAGCGACCCAAGGAACGTATAATAAACATGGTCTGTACTCTGAGCCTGAAAGTCGATTCTATCTTGTGTGGCTGTGTTATCAATGACTAACTTTATATATGTCTAAGTACTTACTCACCACAAAATGCCATACAGCTTCTATACATAAAATAATCGCAACTTAATTACTGTTACTCAAAAAAATTTTAGTCGAAAGAAGAAGATCTATTTTATAGCCGATTCCCACACTATCTCTGAGGTATTGCTGCAGCAAACTGAATTGTTTATCTACTATTTCCAAAAAAAAAAAATTAATTTAACGAATGGATACAAATAATTTTATGACATGCCGTCCTCTAAACAAAGTCTTCAAAATACCTTTGCTACAAATCTCCACATCCCCCTGCAATATATCAAAAAGTAAAGCATTAACGTAGTATAGCATCTCCGGCCTCCTAAATTTCTTACTGCCCTCTCTCACACCTTTACAGACTATCTACTCTTTTCTATTTTCTTAGCATATTATTTATCAATGTATATACATTTTCTAATATGTAAAGAATTATGAGTGGTTACATACAGTATTTTTTTATATTTATTCTGTTTAAATATCAAGAGATTATAAATATTTTTATCAAATTTGAGAATTTAAAAAAATACTAAATAAAGAAGTTTTATTACTTAAAAAAAAATAGTAATAAGGCATTTCTAGAAGAATGACAATGGTTCAGTTAACAAATGGTTAAAACTCAAATCCTAAAGGTCACTTACAACTTCGACAATATAAAAAAAAAAAATTTACTTGATTATTTTAATTTTAATTTCTAAAACGTTCTTGTACGCATATAACACCCAGAAAACATATCCAGCACCTTTGAGATACTGTAACGGCACGCTAAATTTTTTGAGAAAATTTTACGTAAATTTATCGAAAATATGATTAAAGAGTATAGTTTAATCATAACTTACGATTATTCTACAAGGAAAAAAAAATTTATAAATTTTGAGATGACATAGTTACACTGTTGTCCTCGCAGGATGCTTTTCATAATACGACAACACAGAAATCTCCTATTTATCTGGAATAAAAAAAAATATCTCTTTTATTTCAGTGTTTGTGATAATAATTGTACAAATTGAAAAAAAATACAAGTATATTTTCATCATGTAATAAAGTTAGGAAAAAAAGTTTATAATGTGTAGACTTATTTTTCATGATTACATAAACTACATAAGGTTTGGAACAAAAACAACTTATACAAAGTGAAATCGTTTCCTTTTACTTTTGTGTTAATCATAATTTAATATTCGTTATCGGGCTATATTTTCTATCTTATAATATGTTACATAACACATACTTTGCAGTTGAGGGGCGATAGTAGAATAAGTACTTAGCGTGGTTTATTAATGTTTCTTATTGATCAAAGCTGAGGGAAGAGCTGAGCATACGCGACAAATCTACTACTCCGACTCCAACTCATACGTGCAGCTTCTCCTTACTGAATCTGCCTCGACAGACTCCTTCTAGACTGATCGTGGCCTGCTTGTCTCGTGAGTGGTCCTCGCTTATTAATGTAGAGCTTTTCCGTCTTGTAATATTCGTTGTAAATTGCAAAATATGTCCTCAAGAGTCTTACTTAAGCCTATCTTATTCATATTGTGTCGTTTATCCAAGCATCAGACTTATACATGTAGTTTGATCTTTGTTCTTCCGTTCATCCATTTTTTTTGTTTTTGAGAATAATCAATTAAAAAAAAACATTATTGTTTATGTATGTATTTATTCTTACAATTAACCTATTTTTTTCCTACATGTGTTTACTTATGCTTCTGTGTCTCATGCATAGATAAACATTTATATATATATATACATATATATATATATATATATATATATACTATAATTATTATTATTAGTATCAATCGCTATTATTTATTTTGTATGTATACAAGTATTTTTTTTATTTTCCGAACCCTTTTTTTCTAAACTCTGTGACTGTATGTAACTAAGGCTAAGTGAGAATTTATATTCGGTATTGTTGGTTGTTACATAGGTTTTTATATCCAACGTTGTTGTTGGTCGCTGATATTTGGAGGTGGCGGTAGTTGCAGTAGCTGCGGGGCCGCTCCCATCGCTGTTTGGCTAGTTCATTGTCTCGTTTGATTAGTTTTTTGCCAGTTCAACGTATTTTTTAGAGTACTAAGTAGCCTTTCTTTCCAGGGGTTGTTGTGTTAGCTGACGGTCTGGTTTGATCGCAATCGGTTTCCCATATTACCTGTATGCAATCTAAAGCATATTAGTAGCAGGGCCTGCCTGGAATAAGCATTTTCGTATTTGCTCGTGAGAAGAAAGAGAAGGCGCGTAATGGAGCTAGAGTCTTTAGCACCCAGCATGCTGGTCTTGTAACAATATGCATGTTGCTTCCGTTATCTAATCTCTTCCCTACGCAATTGTATTTGGCGTTCCCTCTTACACATGGTATTGCTTAACTTAATTTATGCCAATTCTTTGTTTATTTATTACTTTTACTTACTTACTACTGATTATTTTTTTTTGCAATTATTAATGCTATTCTATTATTATTATTACAGTGTTTCTTATATGCTACATCTCTATGAACATACTTTGTTTTAGTGAAAGTTAGAAGATGTGTTGATTACGTAAGTAGTCATCTCGTATTTAATTTGCCGAATGTGCATTTACAACACTCATCATTATTCTGGGTTTTGGAAGATGTATTTATTTTTGAGAAGATAGTTTAGTTGTATTATATTGGCGTTTGCCTTTAGAGGCTTAGTATTATGTTTAGAAAATCTGCGCTCGACTCTTTCCTTCTGCGGGACAGATGCTCTTGCTTGATGGCATTTGTATAGTACTAACGATACTTTCCGTCATCGTTTGGCACGTTGTTAAAGGTTTTCTCCTTCTTATCACTGCACATGTTTCTTGCCGTGACGACGTTCGGTGACGATTGAGTCTGCTGTTCTGGTATATTATTTTCGGCTATGTGTCGATTTACGGTTGCTGTAAGCCTTTCGTGATCGTACACAGGCACATTTGTTTAGGACGTTTAAACTTTTTTATAAGACTTGAACATTACTTTTTTCAAATGTATAAATTTCTCTTTTTATGCATATATCTGTTACATGGTGTTATTACGTTTTTAATGCTACTATCGTTGTTACAGTAATATGTATCTTGTACATAATTTTTTGTTGAGGTACTATTAATACATTTTGTTTTTGCATTCAATTATTGTGTCTTTTAACATAATTTTTTTATTATCAATTGCTCTGAATCTCTGCTATTATTTTATGCAAGCAATAATTATGTAAACTAACAAAATGATTCAGGTGTTGATAAATGTATACTCATTGATCGTTTGATAATTTAATTGTCCTGCATGATAAGTGGACTATGCTGCATTAAAAATTTCTATCAACTTTTTCTACCTCCTTCTATTTTCTCGATGTACCTCAATAGAAATAAAATGATTGTAAAAATCACAGAGTTACGCGTTTTTTCTTCTTCATTAAATATTACCTAGATTTTGTTTGATTTGTGTATTTCGTCGCGTTTCCGAGGGCTGCTAAAAGGTAAAAATCATCTCGTGTAAGGTGGTAATGATATTGATAAAAAATTATTTATTATTATAAATATCACTTCTATTTTGTAACTTGCTCGCTCTACTTTCCGCGTAGTGTCTATGTCTTTAGAATGCAAGTCTTTTCTACCTTTTTAATGGCAGTGACCTTAATTCCATTGTCTCTTTTTAGTTCCACGTTCTGATTCTTGTAGTGGATTTCTATGATTCCGTAGGGGTCTTTGTATTGTGCATCGTATTTGGCTTTCGATGGTTCTTTAAGGACGAGAACAGATTCTCTTTCCATAGAAAATTTCTTGTTCAGCTTCCTGTCGTAATAGTATTTGTCTCGGTACTAATTTCGTACCTAGATCATTACTGCTAGTGTTCTCAACTGTGTAGGTTTTTCTGATCCCCGGCTGTTTAAAGTTTGATGGGAGTTTTGCCCGTTGGCTGAATACGAGTTCATATGGTATGTAGCCGGTGTTCTGAGATGATCTAAGCCAGAATGGCCAGCGGCACAACTTATTTTAGTTTCCGAATTTATTGAGATATGCCTATAAAGGTTATGTCAAAACATGATGCGTGCGTTCTATTGTACCGTTACTTTGGTAGTGGTAAGTGGTGCTCTCTATTTTTTTCAATTTTAAATAATCTCGCTAACTCTTTAAAGTTTTTTTCATAATGTTTTCTATCAAATGATGATCATTCTGATTATAATTTTTCAATAATTTTTCTTATAAAAATCCATCTTTTCCATTAAAATCTTTGCACCTAACATTAAGCCTTACTTTCGTTCGAATGTTGGCCGTCAGGTGATTGAATATCACACCTATTTTGTTGTATAGTCCAGTGTCTTTTTTTTTGGTGCCCTTGTTAAGATGGAGACAGTCGTTGCGTTAAAAGGTTTCTCTTGTGTTTTAACTTTCGGTGACCGTCGATTCAGCTCGATTATGCCTGCAGGGATAAAGAATTAGCATTGGTGCAGGGCGCGTCGTATGGTAGCAACCTTCCATATTGTTACCTGCCCATTTCCAAACTGTATGGCAGCTGCCTTAAACAGGAAAATTGCTGCTGCTCTGGTTGTACGGTAGCGCTGTTGCTCTGTAGAGAGTGGCTACTGTACTTAATATACGAAACTGAGAGTCTCCAGCTGACGAAGAAAGTTGCTCAGTTTCTTTGGGAGAACGGCTCTCCTAATATTTGTATACTGTCATAGTATAATAGTACATATTTATGTGTATGTATATGACTGGTTCCGCGCTAACTTGTCCAGATTGTGTACTGCGTTAGTGCTCGAATTCCAAAACGAAATTGACTGTTATGGGGCACCATATCTACGTAAAATTTTGTGTTCTAACTAATGGAAAAGTAAAAACGGGCATTATAATCCGTTTTCATTGAAATATAGAGGGACGAAGGGTCGAAATGTCTTTCCGTCCCCCTGTCACAAACTTGATTTTCCAACTTTCGACCCTTAGTGTACTTACGTATACGTCACTGGTCCCGACTAAAGATGTGCGTCGAAAACTTTGATGCTTACTCTACGAGTTGACACCAATATCAGAGCCGCACTCAGTCATTAAGATCTCCAATGAAGCGCATACACTATGTAACGAGTTTTTGTCTCGATAAATTGACCACTACGTCATTGGCTCAGAAAAAAGAGAGAAAATATTTTCGATCCCACCAAACGGTGGGTTCTCGTACTGTATACCGGAGGTAAACAATAGCGAGTGACAGAGTCCGTATTCACTTGACGCTTAGTTGGCGGTAAGCGTCTGTAACCTTAATTTACGCGATTGCTAAAACATTATGTCTTTTCTGTCCCCCTTCGTTCCGCAACGAGTGTAGTCTTTGAAGATACGGATTGTGCATTTTGTGTAAGCATTTGTTGGTACTTAAAGTAATACATGCGGGAAAGAAATTAAAACTGTGTCTAGGAGCTGCACGGGATGTTTGAAGTCGAAACGTCCTCGCCGTCCCCTGTCCTATCCGTCCCCCTTCCGTCCCGTCAATTCTCAACTTGTCTCTCGTTTCGCTTCTGTGCATTGGATCTCAACCAAACTCTTTTTCCAGCTTTGTTTAGTTAAAATATTATACATGTGTCTCGACGATTGATGAAATTGGCCTTTTTTCACGTAATACATCGGTAAACGGTGGTTCTACTTTCAACGCTAGTAGCAAAGTAGTACACTATTATAGGTGGTGTCAACTTGACTCGAATGAAAGCTCAAGTGTAAACCTATCGATTAAACATAATTTCGTTAAATTTCGTGCAACCGATCAAAAGTTATAGCGATTTAAAGACGAACAACGGATTTTCATTAAATATCCACGAAATCTCATTTTCAACGATTTTCGTGCCTCTTCTTGAAACAGCTGTAACTTTCAAACGGTAGCACCAAACTGAATAAACTTTTTTTAAGTCGATAGGGCTTGATCCCAGCTTTCATTTAAGCTATGTAAGAACACTTTAACTTCAAACACAGCTTACCTAGACGTTCCAAAGGTAGACTTGTTTTTTTTTTTAATTGACTATAATTCACCATTGTAAAATATCGTATATCTATTGAACGAAAATCTTTGTAGTGAAATTTCTTTAAGTATTTGTTAAGGATGGTGTTTGCAATACAAATACCGTAAAAAAAATGTTTTTCAAGCAACTCTAGTTTCAACAAATATTGAAGTTGATCTGGGCAAGTTAGGGCGGAATCAGCCATATATATACATAAGAATAATAAGAGTGATGTATATATGTACGCTAACATTATGTATAAAATGTATCGTTTTTACTCAAGAATTGAAGCATATATAAGTAGTCTAGTCGTTTAAAATTTGTGCATGTGTTAATATTTTTTTGCAATCCGAGTTAAAAAGAGCTGCGTTATTATTTAAAGTCAGTGGTCTTTGTTATTCATTATTCTTAATCATATATTTTTGTCCAGTATAAAGGCAATGCAAGATCTTTCGTATTTTACCAAAGTGCATGCTTTTAAATTAAAAGCCCATATTCGTGACGTCATAACGTGTTTCATTCAAATTTATCTTACAGATAGTAATGGTTTTAGAAACGCTTTTAGAAAAGTATGAATAAGAATATTGTAATTTCATAAAGTAAAGTAAGTTACCAAAATGTAAGGTGACCGCTAACATTACAAGTTATAGTTATGCACGTTTTCTGATCAAATCATCGACTTGCGGTACTGTACAACATAATGTTTTTACAATTGAAAAAAAAAATGCACTAGTATTTTATAAAAATACTATTCATCATTAGCTAGAGACCGGATTATATGCACGCGAAAAAGGCAAAAATATGCATGCAAATATGCACAAAATTTTGTCGAAATATGCAAAAAATCGTCAAAATCGGCCA
>JAPYYV010006295.1:0-14847 GCA_030522625.1 Copidosoma aretas | reverse complement strand
GACGTGTTCGAAGCTTTTACACTACTTATAATTGAAATTAAAACAAAAATTTTTTTTTCAATTTTCGTTGCATGCAACGTTGCGAACTTCACAGTCATACTTAACTACACTATAATTTCCACACTTGCTACACACCTGCTGCTCTCTTTCGACAGTACTTCTCTTGCTGTCCTGTTTGCACCATTGACCACCGTATACTAAAGCCAAACTACTAAATGTATCACTCATACGCACAGCAGTGTATCGTGCGTGCCGACATCGTGTTCAAAACATATCGCTCCTTTTAATACCTATGACCATTCATTGATAACATTATTATTGTGTGTCTGTTGAAATAGATTTTTGCTTGGATGTACATGAAATGAGAAAATAAAAATAAATAAAAAAAATAAAACGACATCCCACGCACTGCTTTATTAGGGATTCATGACGAAAATTCGACAGCTTACAAGATGTTTAATTCAATTTAGTGATGCAGGTAGGTGCTACTGGATTTCAGATATATCATTTGTCATGTATTAAACTTCTGTTTCATGTGAAATTCAAGGCGGTAATATGCGGTACTTTTAACTTTTATCATTGGAACATAAGGTGTCTTCTTTCCTATTGATAATGTGGTCCGTAAAACATATGTATAATATTTTTAACACCAATCCTTTTTGTTTGTTGGGTCTCTGACTACACGAAAAGTTAGAGCATTGCACGTGTAATAAAGTCTTGTAGCCTAAAAACGATACGTAGGTTAACATAATTCTTAGTGTTCAGAGTAGACCTGGTGCTTAAATCCCCAGGGGACAATAGATAATTCAACGGACGATAAGATATGGTAAGAAATATTGAAAATGATCAAATATATTATTAAATAACGAAAATAAAGATGTTTCTAAAGCAACTTTAACTAAATAACCCATTAGACTTTATTTATTAACTAAGTGACAAAAATTCACTAAATTTGAGATCTTGTATTGTTTAAAATAGTGGTAATGAACAAATCAATAAATAAAAAAATGAATAACGAGCTCAGAAAATTAGTCCCAAGCAGCTTTAACCAAATATCCCAAAATACTTCAACCTAATGTTAAATTTATCCAATCTAGTTTTTAAGATAGTTTTATAGTTGAATGTAATGTTAGTTAAATACCAACTTCTGCGATTATTACGAAATATGAAGTTCAAAATATCGAATTTATCGTTTTGTGAAGTACTATGGACCAAAAATCGAAGAAACCAGCAAGATACGTCAAAAATCATTATTAACGAGTTAATGGCTGCAAAAGATTTTTGTCGAGAACAGATTTCTGTAATTCGGAAAAAAATAGTTAATAGTTTTATACCAAGCTTTATTAAAAGATTTCAATACGTCAGCAGAAACAGAAGCGTGTTTAAGAATAAATGTAAAGACTTCCTGGAAACTGATGGTCAGGAAAAATCTCAATTAAAACGATAAAAACAATTCATTCCTAATAAAAAAAAAACAATTTCTCAATTACTTACAGTTTAAAAATTCCAAAAAGTCTCAGAAATCAGGTAAATCCAATGAATTGACGAGTATTAAAAAAAAAAAATTATGAAAAACGGTCAAGATTCGCGATGTAGGCAGATTTTATATGAAAAACAGTCATTTTTCTATAAAATTCCCATTTCTTTAAGGTTATAGTACCAAATGCATTTGTTCACAATTTTTTTCCATGGTTGCAATATTGATCGTCGAAATATTTATAAGTTCAAATAATGACAACATTTATTTCCTAATTTGAAAGACACGATTTCTCGGTTTTCTGGAGTTCAACAATTTTTTGAGGTTATGTCAGACGTGAGTGGAAAAACTCGCAATAATAAGGTGAAGCCTATCAATTGCCGAGTATTAAAAAAAAAAAATTATGACAATCGGTTAATATTTGCGATGCAGGCAGATTTTTTTCCAAAAATAGTCAGTTTTTACCGAAATTCCTATTTCTTTGAGGTATATGGTACCACATACAGTTGTTTATAATTTTTTTCGATGATTGGAATATTAATCATCAAAATATTAATAAGTTAAAATCATGAAAACACTTTTTTTCTAATTAAATAAAAACAATTTCTCGGTTTTCTGAAGTTTAACAATTTTTTTGTGGTTATGTCGGACGGAAATCAAAAAACTTGCAGTAATAAGGTAAACCCTACTAATTGATAAGTTATTAAAAAAAAATCATGAAAATCGGTCTATTAATTTCCGAGATAAAAAAAAAAAAAATCAGGATATTTGGTTTGCGATGGAAGAAAGATTTGCGATGTAGGCAGATTTTTTTCCAAAATAAGTCATATTTTTTCCACTGTGCGTTGACGCACGGCTAGGATTAACGAGCATCGCTTTGATTTGCATCCTATTATCTGTTAAACTTTTTTTACAATCTCTATCAAAGTAAAAAGACCTAATTTTTCAGTCTATGTGAATCTCCCCACATATGACCATTAATAGCAATTTTCTATATCAATTTAAATTCGAAGTACGTAAGATTTCAACTAGAATACATGACAATAAATATTTCTACTATTAATATTACGACAACAAATTGATAGGAACTAGTACACGATTGTCATGATAATATGGGCTGCTAACATACATTCTCCTTATTATTATTTAACATGATACCAAAATATCATCAGATTATTTTGGTAAGCATGCTGCTTCTGACAGATCAATAAACTATCATGCTTACCGATAGTTATTATTTGAATAAATACCTTATTCATAGATTCAAATTAACCGAACCATTCTCACGTAAGATGGATCCTTACATTACAAGAACATTGTAACAGTGAAAAGAATCTTACGTGTTAATTACTATGCACAACAGTGCATTAACAAATACATTATCACTGGACTAAGTTAACATAATATTAGCAACATAATCATAAAAATTAAAATCATTTAATTAGACTTGGTTAAGGGTCACTTCGTCATTGAACGTTTAATATAGGGAAATTATAGAGAATCGTCTTTAAGGTTTTGTTCACAAAAAAGCACAAGATTAAAACAATACTGCATTTGGAAATTAAATTTCTACTAATATCAGAAAACTTAATTTCCAAATGCAGTGTTGTTTTAATCTTGTGCTTTTTTGTGCTTGTCATCTTTAGCCTGCCTGATGAGGTTAGGGAAATCCAGACGAAACGTTTCAGATAAATATAGATACATTACCATCTACACAGTCAATATTTTTATTCGTGCTCACTACAATCCTGTACTTCTCCCTACTTAAGAATATTTTTCTTGTCGAAATTTTAGTATTCATATTTGTTTGACCAGTTTTTCGATTTTTAGTAGAAAAATCAAAACTTTTAGAACATTTTGAGGTTAGGGAGCTGCTTTACATAAGTAGTCTTAACCATTTATTACACTTTAATAAGTAACCATGAGGTAAAAAGAATTTCAATGATGTATAAAGATATTTTAGAACTACGTATTAGCAAAACAAATAAAATGGCATACTTGGGGTTTTTAAATTTTTTTTGGTTATGTCGAGTAGCTATAAAGAAAAAAAATATACAGTCTTACGTGCAAACATATAAAAAAATACCTATATTTTGTCTCACGTTAATTATTTAGATTTTTTTTGACCGTTTTTTCAATTTTTTGCGTAAAAATCTAAGATTAAACAAGTTTTTGAGGTTAGAAAAGAGCCGTGCATGCATCTCTATATTTTTTTGAAGTCTACATCAAGTGAAAAAGTTAGTCCATTAAGAATTTTTTGGCTATCTGGGTTTTTGGTCTAGCTGAATATCTAATAATATAATACAGTAGCGTATTTCCACATTTTGGAAAATTTGAAGTTATGTTAAGCATTTTCAGGGGTTCAAACAATAATAAAATATTATGTTTGCCACAAAAATATTAAAAAAACTCCTTTTCTACCCAGGACTATATTTCAATTTTTTTTTTCGAACCATATTCTGATTTTTCGTAAAAAAATCTATCCTTTAAGCAGATTTTGTAGGTTAGAAAACCTACTTAGTAAACTCATATAACGAACATGTTAAATTCATAATAGAATATCCTAAAGATACTTCTATTAGCTTTCTGAATACAACTTTATATTGGGATAGCTTAGGTTACATTAAAACGAGTTGGTTTTAAAAAATTGCTCACGCAAATTCATATTCAAATTATTTTTTCATTCAACTAAATCACAAAAAATAGGTGTTTTTTCTTCGGTTTATCTTGCAAATAAACTATCTGATTAATCTTTATACATACAAAATTTACAAAAGTTTATAATATTTGATAGGCTAACAACCATCCGATAGAATTTTTTACTAAATGTATAAAAGCTCGTTTGAAAGAAATTAAATTTTAATTTACAAGCAGGACTATGTGTGATAATGTAAATGTATTACCTAAAGATTTTGTAGTTTTCCATGTAAAAAGGCCGTGAAAAAATTTTTAAGAAAAGTTCTAATGATTTTAATACAAAAGTAATACTTAGATCTGTTTATAAATTTAATATTCTAAATAATTTAGAAAGAGACAGCGTTGTCACTATTTATAAAGTGTGCCATGTTTGACAAACTGGTAGAACTGTCGATACTTGAATAAAAGAACATGAATGCGATTTTAAAAATGAGGAAGAATCATCTGCAGTGTACATACACATTAGAGATTTAGGCCACATATTCGATTTGGATTCAGTACAAGTACTTGACCAAGAAAGTTATTACAGACGTTCAATATCAGAAATGGTATAGATTACTAAGTTAAACACTGTAAATTAAATTTTCTGACACCAATAATTCAAGTGTAATGCTTAAATATCATGTCAAACATCGTTCATAATGATTTAAAATACAAATATAGTTTTTTCGTTTGTTTAAATTCGTGTCGTCTTATACGTGTATATTGTTTTAAATTTGCGCCGTTTTATACGTGTAAACTGTCTCATAAGACTCATGTGCATGCTTATTTACATGTACCTGGTGTTACTTTAGATTACCTTTAAAAGATTGAAAGTCAGTCATTTATATTAAAGGAGATATGTATTTTATTTATACCTTAATCTTAAGTGGACGTTGCTCTACGTAATTTGTTAGTAAGTTGAATTATTTTATTTAATCGTTTACGCTCAGAGTTAATGTTGGCTGTTGTGATATATATTTCCATTGTAATTATTTTCACTTGTAGAGACTTGAAAAGGAATGGCTTTCGTGCAGTCAAAACGTCGTCAACCGAATAAAATAATTAAACACTTAGCCTTTAGAGTTCCTTTCTTTGTATCGTTTTCACTGTTCTTGGAGTCTATTTCTTTCTATTAAACTAGTTATTATTGTCCTCAAGAACAGACATTTTTCTTAATTTTAGGTTTTAAGTGGTTTAATAGTCAAACTACGACAGCTACAAAAAATTATACAGTGACAAAGTTGTGGGGCTTTAAACCACCTACACATAAGTCGCTTACATTTTTTCTCCATCATCAATAGTTTAGCAGATAGATACGATTTATTTTTATTTCTTTAAAAATTCAGCTCGAAAAACAATTTTTGTATAAACTGTTGGAGTTACAGACTCAACCTGAAAAGCTTTTACATAGCAAAGCATATCTCCTACAAGAATCCATGAGTGAAAATTCCCAAAATAATTGTTTACGTGGTGAGCGGAACGAAAAATGTAAAACAAATTATTTTTCAATATTATTTAAATGGGAAAAATTCAAAATTAATTAGCAATTTGTAAATAACAGAATTAAGGGCTCGCAATAAGCTTAAAATTTTGGTCTTCCATCGGTTACAAGATAATTGGGGGGGACTTCAAGAAAAAAAATTTGCTCTAAATTAAATCACCCTAGTACACATGCAAATTTATTCTTCGAAAAGCAGATAATATAAATAACAAAATGACCACTTTAATCTTTCGAAATGGACAAATTTCTCTTTGTTGACCTTTGGAAATTAACAATTTCAATTTGCTCTTTTTAAAAGAATAAATTCACTTATTTTGACTTCTAAAAGTAGGAAATTACTCGGGCAGAATCAGCATTTTTGCGACGATAATTGATACCTTTGATTTTTTTATCTTATAGATTTATGTGTTAGTGTTAACATTATTGTATTCCTCATTCAGCCAAAACATCCGAAGGACTTTGATCCACATTCGCAGACGCGATTTCGTCAATCAAGTTTACTTGAGGTTTTTGGACGTTCGAACAGGTACTTCCATGACACGAGGAGCATAAATCACTGTATAAAAGTCCACGTTTTTTACAACTACATCTATTTCATTTGCAGCAACTCACGCATCGACAAGTAATTTTTTTGATTATTTCGGTGGAAATAGGTTATAGTAGCTATAAAGAAGAACCAACCCATTTGATGTACTTTTCCAGCTCCAATCAGACGGATTTTGCTTGTAACCAAGCCACGCCTGCACTTGCAGGTACACTCTGAAGCAATGTTGCGTGGCAACTCCCTCAGTTGGTGGTAGATTTTGCACTTGGAACGATGATCTGTTTACCAAGTTGGCAAAGTTTGTGTATATCAAGTCGTTCAGTGAAAACTTATTATTCTTGCGACTGTATTAACGCGTGATAATAGCATTACCACTCTCTGCAATTTGTGTTCGATTTGCTTTACGGTCGTTGAAAATTTCAGCAATATTTCAAAGTTGCTTGTCACCGCTAAATAACTTCACAATTTTAATTTCACCCTGCTTGTACATGGCAAATGTGGCATTGGAACCTCCGAATGCATGCATGAATATGAGTAAATGCTGCAATTTGGGGTATCTCAATGACGTTCTTTCATACAATATTTACTCTTGTTTTTCTTGTTTCAAAAGATGTATATTTTTTTCAAAAGCCCGTTGACATGATATGACAAGCAAATTGGTGTCATTTCCAACTATCACTACGTTTGCGTGTGAGGAACTGATATGCATTGCTGTTGACACTATAAGTTCGTCTGCATTGTCTTCCGATATTTTCGTGAACACATTTACTTTGACGAATTCGCTGCACAGCATCGCGATGAGCTGGGTTTGTTCGTGTCATTTCCAAGAAATTTCTCCTGTGAGAAGCGAATCGTGGTTTTACTATCAAATATTACTTCTTGACTCGTATTCTTGTGTCGATGCCTATCGCGCTCGCTCGCTTTAATGTTTTTGTCGGGATTCCCAAAATAACCGTCAAAAACAATGCAAACGTCTTCGCGAAAGTGATTTTATACATGCTTGGCATACTGTTCAATAATATGTTAAACTGACTCGTTAATGTGCCACACTACTCTGTGTAAAATCCAACCACCATTGACGACGTAAGCAACATCTTCTGTGTGGGCTTCGGATGTTGAATCGAAATTTACGTAAAATAAAGACTTGCTGTTCTTTCGCAAGCCCATTTCGTTGAATAGTTATAATGAATATGGCGCTAATTCATATTGCAAGTATGCTTTTATGTCAGATTTACTTTCAATACTTAGCGCAATCCGTTGAAAAAGCAGAGTAAGGTCGATAGTTTCGATCTTACCGTTTATTTTAATGGAGGATGTTACAGCCTCAAGTGAAAGAACTTTAAACTTATGCTCAAATTATACGTTTCCAAAACGATGTCACTTGAAATTGACAGTATTTTTTCAGTAAAGGGAAATTGATCGTGTGCTGAGAAGAAGCTTCTGATTATTTGAATATCTTTATCGTCTCGATTTATACGTAAGCCACTTTGATCAATGTGTTGGTGTGAACTTTCATACTGTACTTCACAGAAGTTCTCTACCTCTTTGCATATTTCAAGCATGACAATCATAAAGGCGATCCACTTGCTTATCACGCTTTCTGTGCATCTTCTCGCGTGAATAAAACCTCCTATGGCGCTAATCACGCGCATTAAATACTGCTCTATTACGATGTCGATCGAGACACCATATCTATACTTCTTTTTCCTGCGGAAGTACCCCTCTGTGGTGAATTTCAGATATTCGTCCATATCCATTTTGTTCTCCAAATCCAACATCTCCTGAACACATATGTAGGCCGATTTAGCATACAATGTGTGACCGGCCGCGTGAAAGTATGGTATCATTCGTTAAATACTATTCACATGCATTTTCTAGTTTCCTGTTCTTTCTGCTTGCAATAGCTGTTTAAATTTTTCTATTAAATTGAACTACTGTGTCCAAAGCTGTGCGGTTGGCCCATTGGTTTTTAAATTATCTACCTTAGCTGTACATTTTTTAAATTTCAATAAGAGTTATATTTAATTGTAACTAACGTAGTTTTTGTTCGGTACAGTCAGATATTACGTCCGTAAAAATTTGTTTTTCATCCTCAATAATAGTGAAAGATTGCATTATTAGTAGGTGACCTTGTATAGCGTGCGAGTAGTCGTACCTATTCAAAATTTCGTCCACTGACCCTCCCGCGTAAATCGTACAAAAAACGTCTTTTAGTCCGGATCCTTCCATTGCGTTACCTACACTTCCAAGAAAACTCATCATAGTGTGAGATCCTCCAAGCCGTATGATTACTGAACTTAGTTTGTGCTCATTTTCAGTATTTTTTGAGCATGCCAGTATTTTCTGGGCTTTGTGATGCAGAGGCTGGTCAAAAGTGACAAAAGTGTGCCTCTGACCGTTCGATTTGCACTTCGCATCAGCTTCTAATAGTTCAGTATATATAGTGTTGTAATTCGATGTTGGCGCATTGACGAATGGTAGCGCGATAACTTTGGTAACGTCGAAGCTTTGAGGCTCAGTGCATTGCTCCATGAAACCCTGCTAGCTGGGGCATATCGCGGAGTTACTTTGTTGAAAAAGTACAGTGGATCAAGAGCGGGGAAGTCGACTTGAAACAAAATGATACTTTTTTCGCTCAAGTTTTCTATGCGTACATTCCGTAAACTGTAAGATGTCCCTTTTTCAAATCTTTTGAGCGAGTTAAATCCGAAAGAACCAGATGCAGGTAATGAGCCTGCCTTATGCGCTAAACGATCGATTGAATCGCTGGTTTGAATCAAAGAAGCGGAAGTAACACACATAACACCGCCCATTGCGTGGTAAGTATTGCGACCGTCGACTTTTCGTATGTTGTGGTCGGCATTGTCGAAAATAAAATTAAGATTAATTTTAGTGTGATTATACTTCTGCGGATCTGCCATTATCGATTTTTCAAATAATGAGGTCTCATCGTACGAGGCACAGAGCCCGAGATGTGAGAATACTTCTATTTACGATTTTAAAGCGTGTTTTTTATGAATAAATGATGACAAGCCCAACATAATGGGAGAAACAAATGATCGCAGTCGAACAGCTGACAGCAAGCAGTAAGCTATAGTTATTATTACTTTACCCCACGGGCCGTTTATTATTACTTCTTTTGTTTTGGTTCCATAGATTAAATTTTCTAAAAAAACTTTCAAACCCTCTGGAATAAAACTTTTACAACCTTGAAAAAAAGCATTAGTTGGTGTGTACTTGACAGTGTCGTAGTACGTTGACATCATGTCTTGTAGTATAATATTCGCTGCTGTTTGAATAATTCGCTAACGTTCATCCTGCTTATGTTCTTGTTTTTGTTTTGTATACCAGCAGTCAGATAAAACTTTACCACGTGCGTTTGTGAGTAATAAAATACAATCACCTGGAATAGTGTTAATAATCAAGTCATCGTTGGAGCAGCGCCGCAATTTTTCAATAATATACGAATTTGACGGGTTATTGGCGACAGGGCACTGGAACACTATATTGTTTAGCGAAAACTGACATTCTTCAGGATTGGAGTCCAAGTAGTCAAAAACAAATTGATGCAACACAGATGTTTTCTCGCTTATAGGCCGACCAACGGTATTAGTGGGACGTAATGAGTAAAACTTATTCTAACACGATTTATGATTTCTCACCACTTCTCAACTAAGTTAGCGCCACGCATTCAAATTATTAAAGCTCGGGCCCACTCACTATCATCCTTTCCCTTCTGCAGAGTCTCAGTCATATTTGTAGCATACACTTCGCTACTAATACAAAGTACCTTCGACAGCTTTTGTTTCAACTGTTTAATTACCTGGTTTGTTTTTAGCTCTGACAAATTGTCTTTAGTACATAGCAGGCATAGGTTCTCCTGGTTAAAGAAATTTGGTTTTGTTTGCAGTTGTTTTTCATATTCGTTAGACAGCCTCGCCGCTTTGATGTTGAGATCACGTGCGTACGTGTACCTTGAAAGTTGTCAATTGTTTAAACTTGATATACTTCTTGTCCCGACGTTGGTGACTCGCATTGATAAGAGTTGCCTTTGACCTTTCTTAAACAATTCTGAACTCGTTACTACTAATACTCTTATCGAAGATCAAGCACAATTCCTCAGCTTTTGCCATAGTGAGAACAATATCTGTAGAAACAAAAGCGAATACTTTAGCATTTGTTTCAATCAAACTATAAACAATAACAATAAATATGATAACCCAGGAAACAAAAGTGATGTAGCGCTTTTAAATAATAATAAGGTAATGGGATAAATTTATGTACAACAATGTACTGCGTACTTTCCACACACAGTATTCTATTTTTTGTAGAACACCCAGCCGTGACCTTGATATAAAATTGCGGATAAACGCGACCCTGTAACAAAAAAAGGTGTGTGATCATTCTGATTATACGTGTTTGTATAGTCCAGCCACAAATACAGTGTAACATTTGAAAATGTATGCGTCTGGGAACGAAACAGAATGTGGGAGAGCAGTTTTACTGCCATGCGTAGCAAGCATTGTACTCTTATACAATTCAAGAAGTTGGGTAGAACGTATATAGTCTCAAATAACAACAATATAAAAATGTAGAAGGCTTAAAAGTACATTGTTGAAAGTACACCTGTTACACACTGTATTCTATCCCGTATATAGTGCTAGTTCATCAAACCTCAATACACCGAAATATGTACATTAACTACGGCAATAACACGTAAATGTTTTATAGTACTCACGTATACAGCAAGGCGCCCATATTTTTTTAATAGTGCAATTTTGGTTGCTGAAATCGTTGGCACGAACACACATCGCCGTCCGTACTACACACTATACACTATACACTTGATTACTGTACACTATGAGAATTGATTGAAAAAATCGTGTCTGCAAATGTGGAGCAAAGTGTTTAAGATATTTTGGCTGAATGGGGAATACAAGAATTAGTACGAGAACAGAAAGATATATTAATCAATGAAGTTGACGAGGACGAGGCAGATAACGGGAAAGAACAGTATGAAATTAAAGAATAACGTCTGTACCGACGAGAAAAATAATAAATCTATTCCAATTTAAAACAAAAGAAATTTGTAAAAAAATAATTGTATGTTTGAGTTATGAGCAGAATATTTGATATAAAATAATAATTATTGTTGCAATTCATAATTATTGATGCTTGTGTAAATTGTGTGGATGACTTATGAATGTACGTTCGAAAACCGTCGTAAAACTTTCGAACCAATGTGTGCGGAATCAGGCGTATAGCGGCCAACCACGTGCTGCCGCAGGGACACACCCCTTTCCAATGATGCAATTTTTTTAAACCCATCTTTTTTATACTTTCAAGGGGTCCAATAAAACAGCATAAAACTATGTTGTGAAGAAAGTCTCGATGAACAAAAGCACTTTTGGAAAAATACTCCAAGTTCGCTGACAATTTTTTCATGCCCATTTTTTGAAAGTGCCTTTTTTCACTTGTCTTAGCAGTGTGCAAAAACCTTGCACCTGATCTTGCGAAAAATTAGTATGCATATTGGAGGCTATATAACACACATTCTGACCGAATTTGGAATTTTAATATTATTTGGAATTTAAGATATTGAATTTCGATAAAATGGGCATAAACAAGGTTTTATGCAATTTGTGCAAAAATTACTGGACTGATCGGGGCTCAAAAAATTTATTCGGTCCATCTTTTTGATGCGCATTTTTTACATGAGATTACTTTTTTCTGTATAATGCTTTGGTCTCCGAAAACCGCAAAAAAACCCATTTTGATTGTTTTTGACGATTTTTTGACAGCCATCCTAACACAGTACGCTTGTATAAACCAAATATGTTAACACTAACACATAGATCTATAAGATAAAAAAAATCAAAGATATTAATTATCGTCGCAAGAATGCTGATTCTGCCCGACTAATTTTCTACTTTTAGGAGTCAAAATAAGTGAATTTATTCTTTCGAAAAGATCAAATTAAAATCGTTAATTTACGAAAGTAAACAAGGAGAAATTTGTCCATTTCGAAAGGTTATAGTGGTCATTTTGTTATTTATATTATCTGCTTTTTAAAAAATAAACTTGCATGTGTACTAGGGTAATTCAATTTAGAGCGAATTTTTTTTCTTAAAGTCTCCCTCAATCATCTTGTAACTAATACAAAACAAAAATTTTAAGCTTATTGCGAGCCCTTAATTATGTTATGAACACATTTCTTATTAATTTTGAATTTTTCCCATTTAAATAATATTAAAAAATTATTATTTTTAATTTTTTTTCGTTCCGCTCACCACGTAAACAATTATCTTGGGAATTTCCACACATGGATTTTTGTCGGAGATATGATTCGCTATTAAGAAGCTATTCAGGTCGAGTCAGCAACTCTAACAGTTTGTACAGAAATAGTTTATTAGCCAATTTTTCATAGAAATCATTCTCATAGAATTTTCATTTCATTAATTATTGTCGCAAAAATGCTAATTCTGCCTGACTAAATTTACAAATTCAATCTTTCCAAAAAATTAAACCGTAAGGATTTAAAAAGATAAAATTTAATTTCTGCCTGTCCAACTCTCTCTTTCACCTACTGATGCAGGCCGCAGAAACAATCCGAATATTGCATCTTTTGTTACAATTACGAAAACATATTTCACCTGCGCTAAATTGCCATGATTAGAAATGTTATTTTCACCTTATAATTAAAGTTTTTGTATAAATGTACTTAGTTTTCTTTGTATCATTCAGCGTACAGTTTGAGGTTATGTGTACTTGTAATAGTTGACGATTTATAACCAAGTTCTTACTAAGTTTATCGTAAATTAACCAGTAAAAACTTTCGATTTATTGTGTGCGACAACTACTTGGTTGACTAGCAGAAACACCTAGATTTCTACCAAGGAATATTACAATTTCAATCTTTTCTAAAAGAATCAATATCACGATGTATACTTTGTAGTGTAAAAATCTCCCTTTTTTTTATTTAAAAAAAAAGAGAACTTCGAACTTATACTTTAAGAAATAGATATATATCAATAATATGAATATCTAACGAGAGCATATTGTACTTACAATAAGTATACCTTGTCGTAGCCTCGAAACTATGATTTAATTTTACTATTTAGTTTTTTTTTAAAGACGAAATACAGATTACATTCTTCGTGAAGTATAAAATAAGGAATTTTTTTTTTTTAAAGAACGAGTTTTCTTGCTTATCCTATTAAAGAATACATCCTACAATTGAGTCGTTTTGAATCATAACTTGACGATTTGATACTTTCTAGCGCCAGAATTTAGTCTTCTGATTTTAAGTGCAGACAACGTAATATGAGCAACAAAATCATAAAAATTGTTATTTAAATTACCAGGTGAAAATTTCTATTCCATTAAATTTATCCTCTCAAATCAACATATTAGGTAGGTAAGAGACGAATTGAGAAAACTACTGCACTTGATTGTCACAAAGCTTACTCATACAGATTTCTCAATGAATTTTTTTTTATCATACTATGATTTTACATGTACTCAATTGATATATTTATTTTCAATATTTTTTTGATGGAGAAAGCTTAAATAGGCGATTGTCCAACAGTTAATTACTTTAAGAGAAAAAAATGTTCTTAAATTTAATCACAAAAATGCATTTTTAGTTGTATCAACTGTTTTATTAACAATGATAAGATTAGCCCCCAATAAAAAAAATTTGACTAAAATTAAATTAAATATTTTTTACTTCTATGACACGACTTTTGCAATATAACTTTCTAAAAAGCTAAAAAAGCAAAATGCCTCTAGTAAAAAAAAGAGGCGATAAAAAAAAAATATTTCTATCAATGATTTTTAAAACTAATTCAAGACTTTCTAAATTACAAGAGATTATATCAATTAGAAACGTAATCTATAGGAATCATTTGTATTTTACAATAAAGTTTAGGTTACATTCCATAAAATAGTCAACTCAAATCAATAAATTTATAATATTATTTTACTATAATATAGAGTAATTTTAGTGGGTTTATCGATAAGATCTTATACTATCCCCCTGTAACCACCCCAAAAACCCCCCACAAGATGTGATGAAATTCGTCGAATTTCTCCGTTATATGAGTTAGGTCGAAATTATCAACCCCACACACACACAACAACCCTAAAATTTCAGAAATAAACCCCTTGTAATTTTTCAAACCCGTACACGTCTTCCACTACCCGAAAATCCCATACAAAATAAGGTGGAATTCGTTTAATTTTTCGGTAATTCGAGTTGAGTCGAAATTTTAACTTCTCCTCTACAACCTCAAAATAATGTATATTTTTCTATATTATATAGTTGTATGGATTAATGGTAAGTACTAGCTCTTCCTCTACTTCCCCCGCCGCGCCGCCCCTCATAAATAAGGTAAATTTCGTTTCTTTTTACCGTGAAATTTGACCCAAAAAAGTTCGGGTTGCCTCCCCACGCTCCTTTTCAGACTCCATCCTATCTCCATTCCACCAAACTACTTTTTAAAATATACATTTACACTCGACTTACACTGTAAACCAAAAGGCTGAATTCTGGCACTTGAAAGAACAGATTTTTGAGCTTTAAAGGATAAAACTCTGCATTTAGACTTTCTCCAAGAAAAAAAATATGTTTCTATACTTTTTCGA
>JAPYYV010006294.1:0-22794 GCA_030522625.1 Copidosoma aretas | reverse complement strand
ATCATTTTAAATAGGTTTGATAGAGCAAACATGAACAAACTATTCAATATACTATACTTCACAACCATCCAAAATATCTCCCCTTTACTTTTATCCACACGAGTTGTAGTTTTTGTCGAAAAATTATGACTATCAAGAAATTTTTGTAAATTTTTAGGATACTTGGTTCTTTAAATATCTTGATATGAATCTTCAAATAATATTAAATTGTATGAAGCTTTTTGATTATCAATGAAATATAACTATTTACGAAATCAAATTAATATTTTTTAATCATAGAAATCACTCGAAGTGTTTCCACGATATGATAGATTTTGCACAAAAATCTTAGTATTTCTTTAATAAAAACTAAACAAAATAACTTATGGAAATAATTCACAATGGTAAATAGAGATACTTAAAGCCCAGTATTATTAATATCTACCGCTGGGTACCTGAATGACTGATTACATACGCACACACACACACACACACACACACACACACACACACACACACACACACACACACACACACACACACACAGATAGACAGACAGACAGACGGATTTTGCCTAAAAATGGTATTTTTTCATTTTAGACCCTGTATAAAACATTTCTAATTTACTTCCACAAAAATGTTTTTTTTACCGATACAAATTTCCTCTGTGAGGAAGCAGAATATTATGACTTTTTTCGAAAATTTGTATGTCCAACCGTAAACTACGTTTAAAATGAAAAATTGTAGTTTTTCTCACAAATGTCATAAAATACTAGAAAATGCTTGAAATGAAAGAATAACTAGCCGATTGAAGAAAAAAAAAAAAAATGTCTGGGTATTAAAAAATGTTTATTCCTAATCAGAATTACGTGATAAAATTTGAAAATATAGTTCTTTTCACTTATATCTGTAACTACTAAGAATTTTATTAAATAAACAAATAACAAGCTTGAAAAAAAAAAAAAAATTTCTTCGCAAAATTTCTAAGTCCCGCCGAAATGTACGTTGTAAAACTTAAAAATAATGTTCTCAACGCATATGTTTTAAAAGACTAGAAATCGCTTGAAATGAAAAAATAACAACAAGCTGCTGTGAGAACTTTTTTCAAAAATTTTAGGTGAGATCTCAGGTGTGATCTCAGCTGACTTTCCAGCTGAGGTTTTGGCATGAGATTTCACCTGAGATCTTACCTGAGATCACGACTGAGATCTCACCTGAGTGTTGAAGACAGGGAACCCATGTGGTGTTTGTCTCAAATCCCCACATGGGTTTCCTATGTGGTTTCCAGTATGGGAAACTCATGTGGGAATCCTATGTGGTTTTTTTCAAGCTTGTAAGGTTTCGAGCCTTGAGTAACGATTGAGATGGAAAAAAAAAACCAAAGTAACGATATCCCAACAAAAATATGTTATTTGCAAGCTTTTACCGTAACACGATCTTTGTAGGCGTTAAAAAAAACAGACTCGTCCACGTAAGGCCTGTGTTGATTGACTCCGTCTCAGCTATATATATCGCGAGAGACGCGTGACCTTTTGTGATTGCAATAGGATGAATTGTCAAATCGAGTGCCGGTTTTTAAAATCGTCATAACATTAAGTAAGGGCTTTTACATGATTTTTGACTTTCACCCACCTCCATGCAAGAAAGCGTAAGATTTTTTTAGACTTCCTACCCCCCTTCAACATCTTTTTGCGTAATTCAACAAAATGTTTCAAAATTTCATGAATACTTTAAAATATATATTTAAGATGTCTGTGAAACTCAAGGCACTGTTAACTCTCTAAATTCTAGAATGAATTGCGGGAAAATTTACAAAGATTAACAGTTCCATCGAATATTAGAAATGTAAACATGCTTTAATAAAAAAAAATCGTCCTAATTATACTATATAGGATTCTGGAAACCACTGGAATCCACTGGAAATCCATGTAAGCATTTTGTCCGATCTTATTATTTGGATATTTCCTGCATAGATTATAGTAATAATGTGTCTAATGAAGTAATTCAAAAGAAGACAATACAATGCTCATTGTTATTTATTCAAAACTAAAAGAAAGCTTAATTTTTCTGTTAAAATCAGATGTCATTGACAATGGCAAAGGCAAAATCATATAATGTGTAGTTGTATTTAAGATTGTAAAAAGTTTGTCCATGCCATTAAAACTACTGTCATTTTTTTGCCTTCAAAAGCCTTGAAAACATTGAAAATCATAATGATTATCATCTTAAGGGCATTAAGAATATCGGCTGAATTTCTACCTTACTGACTACCTCACTTCTATAAAGTTCAATTATTTATTATTAATAAATCCATTTTTTCGTAAAATAATGAAAAGGGTTACAAAGCTGATACACTAAGGCATCAATTAAGCTATGGTATTTTGTAAGTAGTTAAGAAGTGAGAGAGAAAAATGATTTTTCGTGATCTTAAAAGACTGCTCAGCTTCAACATCAATTCGGAAAATCATTTTTCATCAAAACCAGTGTAACAAATGAACTGAAATTTTCCTAGGTGCTACAAAAATAAATAATCTATGTGTGTTCTTTTTTTTTTTTACGTAATATTTAGTTATAAAAAAAATCATATCATTTGGTACATTAGAGGGAGTTATCAACTACCTTGCCTTTATACGATACTAATCATGATTGATAAAATATAGAAGCATAACGCTTACATCTCAAGCTGATAATCAAGCTTCAGTTTATTGCAATTGAATGAGAACTACGAGAGAAAAATGATTTATCGTTATTTCGAGAAACTGCGTACGTGCCTGCAGCTATAACATAGATTCAGGAAATCATTTTTCTCTCTTAGTTTTTATCCAGTTGCCATAAATTTTGGCTTGATAGTCAGCTAGAGGCATTAACTTTGTGCCTCATTTCATTGTTTTAAGTAAAAATGTCTGCATCATCAATATTTCCTATCTTAAAAGATTTACTGTCACGTAACTGAAGCCTTTTTATTCGTTCTGTGATTGGTCGAGACTTGTAACGAGCGGGTAAATTTGAAAATGAGTATTCTAAAAATGATTTATTAGTAAATTTAATTTCAAATTTTATGACTTTGAAAAAAAAAATTCAGTATTTAATTTTCTTTAATTCAAACACATCAAGTGCTTTACTTGAGTTTATTATCTAGAGTAAGATTTGATTTGTTTCTACTTTTATATCTAATTGTCACTGTAGAGTATAAATATGAATTTGCAAATCTAAAATCTTAAACTATTGGTTATGGTATTTAAATTAAAAAAAAAATTTAATCAAATAAATAATAGTAAAATTAATAAATAACAAACACATACTATGTTTACTACATCTCTTTTTCTAAAAAAAATCCGAGTATTAAAGAACCAAATATTAGAATTCTCTACTTTTGGCATGATAGAAGACGCAAGAAAATTATTTTGTCGAGTTCATATATATATGAATAGAAAAATATAAAACAAATCGACAAATATTCGTAAATATAATTCGAAGTAAGAATCAACATTATTAGAGCGCGCAAGGCGCGTCTACCATAACTAGTATCAGAAACATACAAAAGCAAGATAGTTGGAAAGGTGGAAACTCCTCTGATGTACTAAATATAATGATTTTTTTCTTTTAACTAAATAGCACGTAAAAGAAAGAGAAGACGCACATAGAATTTTGATTTTTGCAGCACCTGTAAAAATTTTAGTTCACTTGCTACACTGGTTTTGATAAAAAATATTTTCAGACTGGATGTTGAAGCTGAGCAGTCTTCTAAGATCTCGAGAAATCATTTTTCTCTCTCAATTCTCAGCCAATTACAAAATACTTTAGCTTTACTAATGCCTCGGTGTATCAGCTTTGTATCTTTTCCCATTATTTTACGGAAAAATGTATGTATTTATAATAAATAAATGAACTTTATTAAAACGAGGTAATCAGTAATGTAGAAATTCAGACGATATACTGACTGCCCTTAAACATTCATAAAAATTAAGCATCCAAAACCTGATACATAAAATTTTTTTTTTTGTAGTTTAAGCTAAAATGGTCGCAATATAATAGTGTAGTGTATGGCACATAAAACAGTCCATTTATCAATTGGTAAAGTCATTCGTTAACACTTTTGACAGTCAACCATTATATAATTTACATACTCAAGAAATTTTTTTTTTAGCTACATGAAGATCAAAGACTTTCGAACATTAAATCTCGTTTGATCATGACCATACTCTTCAGATCATCATATAAAGATAGTTACTTAATCATTTTATATTTTTTTTATTTATGAGACTAAAGCAAAAGAAAACTGGGCTAAAAAAGGAGGGCTTCTTATTAACAATTGTGACTAGAGGAAAAAAAGCGCAAATATTGCGGACACCCTAATATACAGCCATACAAAACCTAAGCCTTAGCAAATCATCTGTAAGATTTGGCCCAGCATAACATGCTAACAGATCAGTACGACACAGGTTAGGTTAACCTGAGTGACTATAAAGCTGTCTTCATCAGGCAATCAAGCATATATCTCAGTCCCAAGGAGTTAGCGCTACTGCACAGAGTAGGCTATGCTAAATGACTACTCTCTCACCAGGAAAAAGAGTTTGTATTTTATTATGATAATGTTCTGCATGACTTTAGATACTAGCTGGAGCTACGTTGCGTCGGCTGCTCGGTCGGCAATTATGTTGTATCTACATCTATGCGTGTACATACGAGCATGGCATGTGTATGTTTACAAAATATTCTCCCTTTCTCTCTCTCTTTCCGTATACTTATAAGAATACTTATAAGTAATTGCGAGCTGGGCCAATCTGGTGGCTGGCTTGGCGGAGGACGGGAGCCCAGCAGTTCTCCGACTTTCATTTTTTCTCCTGTTTTGAAATTAATTTTGGTAACAATATATTCTGGCCGTTTTTTTCGAGATTTTGTGCTGATAAAAATCAAAAAGAGAGTGCTATCTCATGCATTTTTGTGTGCTCTTTCGATCAATGCAAAACGATTTTAACCACCTATTACCGGTTACAAGATATTAGCATTTATCTAAATAATTGGCAAATAAACGTATTTTTCAGATATTAGCCGAACATTCAGTCGGTTTTAGCTTTTTTTTTCGTGATCAGCGTTATCGAGAACATAGACTACCAAATATTTAGCCGAAAAGATTTTGAGCGACTTGCAGCCTTCATTTATTGGTCTACAAGTGTTTGAAGGAAGCGTGTATGTCAGGTTTGCAGTTCACATGCACTGCATACCAAAATCAACCGGTACCGATCGAGAGGCTCCGATAGTTACTGGTGCGGAATCATTTAAATTAAATGCATGCATGCACATTTTTCTTTAAAGAAAATTGCGTCGAATTTCTAACTTAATTTTATCATTTGCCAGACGAGAAGAATGGCTGATGACGTAGACTCTGGCCAAGGTGAGATTACACCTATAATTACGAGTATCCAAAATGTGAAATGCAAAATGTCTGATCTGTTTAGAGAGGCCTATAAAACGTATTTTTAAAACAAGTAATCCCACTATGAACCAAACACAAACAGATACACATTTAGAATGATCGGCTTTACAGTTTCAGAGGAAACCACAAAGGACGATACCTACATAGGAATATTTGATTTAACACCACAAAATTAGAGTGGTTTTAACATGGCAAGGAAAGAGACACTTTTACAGGTGAAAGATAAAATGTTGGAATTGATAGAGATAGCTATCAGGTTTGCTGACTTTTAACGTTTAATGATCAAGGCACCAAAGAATGTTCTGGATCTGGTAGAGCTGGCCAAGCTACTAATCAGCACTTTAAAAACTGCTTTTGAAAAAGCTAATGCGGTTTTCAAGCAGACTTAGAGTAATGCAGTTGCAGACGCGCTATCAATAATACGAATGAATTTCAGGGAGTACAAAATTTACCCAAAATCCAATAGCGTACTTAATTTTGGGAAAATTCTTATCCAGTCCTAACCCCAACTGGAATTAATTAAAAGTAAACATATTATCCTCATCCTGGACAAAGATATAAATATAAATGTTGATATACTAAATTAATCATTTAATAGCTTAAAAAGCCCTCTAGAAGCAAACCAACCACCGAAACTTCTTTACAAGAAAAATTATAAGTTAACTTGGATTGAATCTCCAATTGTTTGGCTTGACTCTTCATCTTACGATTTTGGTTCACATCAACTTTTAGATGTGATTAAATATGGAGGCGACGTAAAAAAGATGTACACCACTAACAGTTGAATGAAAAGAGAAATGTCCGAGATTTGATTAATAATCACATAGATCAATATTATTACAAAAAGGTACTAGACCAGAGAGACTAACAAACTGACACTTTAGAACATCAAAAATATCAGTTGAGTCCAATCAAGTATATCCACTTTATCCGTCATAGGTAAGCTATAAAGCTTGAGTAGGCTCCGATGCCGCAAGGCCGTACTTGCATCAATACTTGGGCGCATATCACGGAGTCACGTTAAACTCGCCAGTACTTTAAGAAAACTCAACGAATAAGGCCCAAAAAATTTACTGACATCCCTAAGACTTCTTTTCCAGAGTATTTGTCAAAAATTTAAAAGTTTGATGGCTTTGCTGGGAAAACAATAATCTTAAAACACAAACCTTGACTGTTAAAAGTGTATTGTAAATTGAGGGCAGTCAAAAATAAAGAGTTGATGACGACTCTTTACATTTCAAGGAGTAAATCAAGCTCACGTTTTCATTGATTGATCGAAAACTCGCGGAGAAAAATGGGGAATACGATTGTGCATCACTTATCTGCAATCGTATTTTCCATTTTTCTCTGAGAGTTTTCATTCAATCAACTTCAGCTTGGGTTTGATTTATTCCTTGAAACACAAAGAATTGTCGTCAACTCTTTTTTTATCAAAATAATACCTATTTATTTCGTAACAAAGTGTAGTAAGCTATCTATTCTAAAGCATACATAAAATTTCATAACTTATCGACAGCGTTGTTTTGATCATGCACAGATGCACGTACCTTTCAGACAATAATTATTGTACAAATCGCTATTTACTCGCCTAGAAAAGAGTTGATGACAATTCTTTGTTTTTCAAGGAACAAATCAAGCCAAAATTAGGTTGATCGATTGAAAACTTGCGCTTGATGTACTCCTTGGAATGTAAAGAATCGTCGTCAACTCTTTATTTTTCGATAAAATAGCTAGTCATGTAATAAATAGTGTTATACAGCTGTAAAATCAAATCGACCTCACCGATAAGGTAGAAAACTTCAACTATCTCCGGACTGCCCTTAACGAATACCAGAAATTTTTTGATACGATATTATGCACTGACCTCTTTAAAGTGTGCGTAAAAAATTTCAGATCAAAATATTAAAGAAAAAAAATTTGAAAAGTAATTTAGTATATAATAACTGTGCTGTACCACGCTGTACTACGTGTTGTGGCCTGTTTTTTTTCACATTATGGCTTATAACTTGAGAAAAAGGTCCATTTTCTTAAGATCCTAGAGTGCTAGTCTGTTTAGAAGTTCACAAGCCTCAATCCTATGTACAGTTTTTTACGAGGAAGAGCCATAAACTGCTTATTTTGAAAGGAAAACATTCCGTTATTTGTTAATTTACAACTTACTTTTAACAATCAAAGTTTATGTTTTAAGGTAATAATTTTCCTAGCAAAGCCGTCAAACTTTTAAACTTTTGACAAATACTATGGAAAAGAAGAAAGTCTTAGGGATGTCAGTAAATTTTTGAGGCCTGATTCGTTAAGTATTCTTTGAGTACTGGCAACTTTAACGTGACTTCATAATAAGCGACCAAATATTGATGTATAAAGAGAAAGACAGATAAAGAGAAGAGATTAACTTTTTACCAAGCGGTCTCGAGTAAATATAAAGAGTTTCGTACGACAAACATTGTTACGCGTCAGACTGCGGGCTCAGAGATATCTCTAGAAGAACTAAATAATAACCTTATTTAGGTCCAAGCCAACAGGTGTCAGAGCTGCAATAAAAAAGATGTTAAAATCCAGAGATTTCCTGTCAAAGTTAACAGAGTAAGCCATGCCAACATATCAGAATATCTGTATTTCTATTGCAAAAAATTAGGACACCAAATGAAGAAATGCCCTCTGATTGCATACGGATTCTTGTATTGTTATTTGTGCCATGACCTGAAATGTCACAAAGGCGATGTTTTCCTACACAAGGTCAACCCAAAAGACGAGAATGCTAAATACAATAATTCCTTGATGTACTTAAATTTAAAACACTTAACAGAAATAATAAAAATTACAAACATGTCAGAGATGAATGTGATAGTGAAAGTAAGAATGAGAGTAAATTTAACAATAATAGTAGAGTTCTTATGAGACCAGGTAAACTTGGTGCTCCAGGGAGAGGGGAAAGAAATAATAGAAAAGCTATTCTTATAAGTAACAATACAATTAGGTTGTATGAGAATTGTAGCATTTAGTTTGTTGCAGATTCAGAGGCAACATATGATATCGTCAATAAAGCCTTTATCCTTAACGATTTTGCAAAATGTAAATACCAAATTATCAGATGTTTCGACAAAAATTAAGCTGCCAACATACATATGAATGGTGAATGTGACCTATTTACAAAGATCCTTGGATGAAACAATGAAATTGACAAATGCGATTGTTGTTAATAATGTCTTAGAGAATTTACTGTCCCTAAGACAATTTGCCATGCAGGCTAAAAAATTTATTAATACGTTCAGAGACTAGACATATTTAACACAGAAATAGGCTTAGAGCATTGATCTGGCACGTATATAAAACCAAAGTCATCTTACTTTATATGTTGAACCCGATGATGACTTACAGAGTAATTGGAATGGATATTCAATTATGGTTCGAACGGTCTCCCTAGACAAGTTTATGCAACAACCTTAGACTTACATCATGAAATTATTTCAGAGAAAAGAATCCACCGATTCCGATGATCCATCTAACTCTCAGGTTGATCCGCCACTGGGACTATCAGTGCGGCATTTAAGATCACTGGTGCTCGCTGCAGCAGTATTTGCACTGGAAAAAATCTAGCCGCTAACAGCGCCAGGGATGGTACAAAAAACGCCTTGTATATTCGACGCTGTGGCTGAGCTTATAAAATAGAGGGTTGAACCAACCTGGCGCGTTGGGTGTGCCGGTTGTGGGGCACGAGCTAGCTATGTAATGCTCGAGTATGCATGACGCACGAATAGAGAGGTTTCAGGTGGAATTCCAATATGACCTCATTTTCTTATACTTTAAATGTATCTTGATAAGTAAGGTGTGGATATATAAAGGAGGTCGGGGTATATTCGGAATATCAAAATTATATTATTATAAGACATGCATTGTAACACAAAATATATGTACAAAATTGTTATGAAATTGGGCAAGCACTCTAGTTTATGTTGATATGAATTTCTAAACCGAAAATGCAAAATAATATAACGTTCTTAACAATATAGTAACCTGGCTTAGGATGCCTTGTATTTTTAAGTAGCAGGGTGATCTGAGCCTCTGGTCGGGGCACACTGAGCACCGCCAAGCTACTAAGAATATCTGTTCACGAAGTAAATAAATGACTAATTGACACACAAACTTGCAATATACGTATATGAAACAATACAGTTTATTCATTGAAATACAATAAATTTACGTGTTTAAATTTTTCATAATATTATAGCTCTTTAATAGGTACTAATATCACGAAATCATTCAATATGATAGCAAAATAATTGATTCATTCGTTAAACTTGTTATTGCTTACGTGACTATTAATAATAAAGCATAAAATATTTTTGTTTTCTTATCAATATTAAAAAACTTTTAAATAAAATTCAACAATGTGTACAACTTTTGAATTAAAATTAATAGCTTTAGCTCAAATAAATATTTTGTTAAACAGAAGTATCAGTATAATGCTGTGCAAGCAGGCCTAAGCAAGGTGGAGTAGTTGCTGTCGAGGCACTGGAAACATTTGTGGTGCACGGCCTGATCATCGTGATATATTTTACTTCTGGTTTATTTGATTTATTCAACTCACAATGAGTACTTAGGGTTGAATGATATGATTCGTTCAATGGAGATTTAGCAGCTTCTTGACAACTTGACATAGAAAGACAAAGTTGATAATTTTGTTGAAAACATATTTTTTCGCTCGGTGCTGTCTCAACATTAAACAAACTTGAAAGTATGCTCTCTTTTTTTGTATGTAATACTGGAAGTTTTCTCTTTCTAGACTCATCCTTTTTTTTTTCTTTTTCATTCTCTTTAGTTTTTCTTGCATAATCTGCTGCTTGTAATCATAACTTGTTATAATTGTAGTTTTTCCTTGTTGATGGTTTTCAAATAAAACATATCTGTTAACATTTCCATGAGTATCGTTAGTACCTAACTGTTGATCAGCAATAACATCTTGTACATTCAAGCTACTTTCAACTTGCTTGTTATTTTCGTCATTAATCTGAAAATTTCAAAAAAAAAGTATAAATATGTATACATAAATACCATAAGAAAACACTATAGATGAAAAAAATTATCACCAAAAAACAAAATGGGGGCATATCTTGTTTGATTAGATCAACAGGTATGACCATGCTATTAGATAAACTAACGTCATTTTTAAGAGGTCTTTTTCCTGAAGTTTTGGGCAATCGAGTATCAGATTTGTGATGGACATCAGATATAGAATCTATAAATACTGAAGGATCTGTACATAATAATTACTGTAACTGTAAGTAATAAATCTACGAATAGTGGCATACATATCATGGCCATAATAATACGTTTTTCATTTCCAGCACTCAACTTGCCTGTACAGCTATGACTTTTTTTTTAACAAAAGAGATCAGAATCTTTGAATATACCAGGATTCAATAGATATATCCCTGTTTTCCTGAAACCAATAATTGCTGCCTCCATTTTGGCTGCTTTTACAAATGCATTGCCAAATAGTTTGAATATATTACTAATTATAATTGGCTGACCACTGCGTCGCCATGATGTTATTTCAGTACTGTATGCTGTGTTTAATGGCTTCATGAATAATACGTCTAGTAGCTGTAGTTTTTGGGGAGTGTGTGGTGGTAAACATAAAATTACTACTCCGTTTTAGCTTGCAAGATCAATGACATCTAGATTTTTGACATGCGTCACATGTCCATCTAGTAACAGTAAAACAGGCTTTTCTTTACTTGCCCCCAGAGAATTAAATGCATTTTTGCAACCCTTCAGTGATAATATTTATTTTCATCCAACCAGATTTACAAAATTGAGCCCAAGCTCCGGGTGGTGCATCAACAAGTAATTCAGGATTAGGATTTACTCTGGGAAAAATTAGCATGGTTGGCATGAACTGTCTACCGTCTGAAATGCATAATTCAGCTGTCACTTTTTCTCCCCTTTTTGCAGCCACTAATCCTCTAACTTGACGTCTTCCCTTTGATGCTACCACTGTGGACGTGCATCTGGGATGTATACTAACACCACTTTCATGAATCTTCCGTATATCTGCAGCATTAAATTTGTATTCACCCATCAATTTTGTTAGCAAGTAAAAAAATGTTTTACGCCATTTTCGTTGAAGCCAGTGGCCCTGGCTTAATAAGTGTGCTGGCTTTTTCTCAAAGATAAATAATTTTTTTTAATAAGACTGTAAAACTAGTCATGACCAGAAAGACCTGTAAAGAAATAGAAATTAAGCATCACATTGACCAACATTTAATAACGAGCCAACAGTAGAAATTTGTACCTTCCCTGTTTCATCATTATTATGTCTCCCGTCCAGTTTAACAGCAAATTGAAAAGCTATGCGCCTCGCGTTAGTAACTGACAGACCTTGTAATCTTAGCTTTATTTCAACTATATGGCCAACTTAAAGTTTTTCTTGGGCAGCTGTGAACGTTTTTTTGAATTCTCGACCTGTAAATGAGTAAACTTTTAATAACTATAATACGGGCACAATAATAATACAATTAATTACCTTTTTTTAAAGATCCCTTGAGCTTTTGCATCGCCCAATTTCCTTTGTAAAGTGGCTCGAGGAACATTGCATTTCAGTGCAACATTTCTGATTGTAGTTCTACTATTTACAGCTTTAATCGCTAAAAGCATGTCACCATCTGTCTGTCTGTCCATCGTTCCTTTCTTTACGTAAAACCTTACTATTTTATACAAGAGTTATGACTTCAGTTTCAATAAATATCTTAAAATTAAAATACGCAAGACTAGCCAAAAGGTAATGTTTACATGACACTGTGACTGTGTCGAGTATACTAGTCACACTCTTAATTAGTAGCCCGTACTCTGTGGCCCAAAATTCCCCAAACACAGCTCTTTTTTGTTCAATAAATGACATGGTTTGACAGAATGAGAAAAATATTTTAAAAATACCAATCGGAAGTAGACGTTTTAAACTTTAAAATGACGTCAAATACAGGTATTTTCTATTATTCTTTAATTATTTCCTGAGACTTTTAAAAATCTTTCCTAACGGAAATATTTCCTTCGGAATTAAAAACAATAGTAACTTGATAATAAAAAAGTTTAAAACAGTGGATAAATGTTTGAAAAAGTAACGCATAATTTTTTTACTTTGCGAAAATATTTAATAAATATAATATTGAATTATTAAAAAAAATTGGTGGCTCATTCTACCCGAGTAGCTCAATATACCCCGACCTCCCTTAAAAAAAATTTTTATCTTGTGTACAATGTTGATTTTAGCTTTATCTTAACAAGATCAAGGTTCAAACTATAAAAAAATTATATCATGTTTAAAGCACTAGTACATGCATTTAACATAAAAAAAAAAAACAGTTTTACAGCATATTAATTCTAAACAATGAGAAAATTATTATCCATGGTCCAGAAGAAAGGCAATATAAGAGAATAATTATTATTTTTACGGATTTGCTCCAGGATAAGGAAACATTTTTTTACGTTCTAATATTTAATTCTATGGTGCTTCTATGGTTCTTCCACAAGAAATTCTTTGTCTTACTACTATGCCATAATTATAATTAGCTGTGTCAGCAATACGTCTGCACAATTCTATTGCTCTCTGACGTAGCACCGCACATTCCTGAAATGTGTCACGTGTTTCTTAGAAACGATTTACCTACACTCTAAAGCCCAAAGTGTAAACATTAGAGGTAGAAAGTGTGAATCCATTGATTTACACCTTTCAAAATAGCGAAATATCATCTTCACGATTTTTAAAAGAGTGAAATTGAGAATTTCCTCTCTGAGAGGAGTGATTTTAACTTTTAACTACTTTTAAAGTAGTATTTTGGATAAATTACTACTTTTAAAAGTGTAAAAATGAGATTTAGACTTTTAAAAAGAGAAATTTCAGAAAATTACACTTTTAAAAAGTGTATTTTTAAATTTTAACTTTTCAAAAGTGTGAAAATTAAATCTACTCTTTTCAAAAGAGGAAATTAAAAAAAAAAAACACTTTTCAAAAGGGAATTTTGAAATTTCAACTGGTTAAAAGTGTGAAAATGAGATTTCTTCTTTTGAAAAGATGAAATTCATGTAAATACACTTTTTGAAAGTGTATAATGTTTTGAGTCTTACTTTAATTATGAAAAGGAACCATCAACTTTAGGTTACATTAAGTATGGCTATTTTTTTATTGCTTCTTATTTAAATCGCCCGCAATATATGACGAAGGATCATTTGTGCAGCTCG
Organism: Copidosoma aretas; assembly: GCA_030522625.1. Taxonomy (NCBI): domain Eukaryota; kingdom Metazoa; phylum Arthropoda; class Insecta; order Hymenoptera; family Encyrtidae; genus Copidosoma; species Copidosoma aretas. Next base: position 9,140 of record JAPYYV010006294.1, on the reverse strand, counting down.
TCTGCTACTTATACTGCCCTTTTTTCCAATAACTAGAGAATCAGAAATCTTAAAAGTACTCTACTAATGAGTCATAAGTGGTTAATGTTTTTTCATCTCTGTACACTAAAAGAAAAATTTACTAGATTCAAGTAAATTCATTTACTTCGATACCATTTACTAAAAACAAGAAATTCATTACTTGAATCAAAAAAAAATTTCTTGTATTTAGTAAATATATTCTTGGAATATGTAGATCTAAAAAACTATAAAAAATGTTATAGGAACAAGAATTTTTTTTCTTAAATCCAGTAAAAATTTTCTTGATTTCAGTAAATCGGTTTTCTACATTCTTGAAAACTATGTCAAGTATGCGATAACTACATCCAAGTAACTATTACTTGATTCAACATAATTTTATGATAGAATAGTACCAATAAAATATTTTCTTATGAACTAGTATACATATTTACTTGTATCAAGTAAATATGTTCTACTTCTAACATTATATTTAATAGAACAAAAAAAATATTTAATAGTCCTCAAAACCATTCCCTCTGAAAAAAATGTTATAGTTTCAAGTAATATTTACTTGATTCATACTAATTTCATGCTAGAATGGTACCAATAAAATATTTTCTAAAAAATAGTATACAATTGCCTTCTATTGAGTAAATATGCTCTTTACCCAGCATTATATTTACTAGAACGAAGAAAACATTTGCGTGTCTTGAAAATTTGGATAATATAATATTTAACACAATTAATTTAAGTTGAAAAGATTTGCGTCTTTTTTTAATGAAAGTTGAAACTTCGTAAGATGTATTAAAAAAGTGTCAAGCGTCTACAAAGTTATATACCTGACTTCGTTTTGTGTTCACCTTATGTATAAGATTCAAACATCAGACTGCACAGGTTTTTCTAGCTCAGCGGTACGTCGATGGATTGATACGTAGAAGGTTGCAGGTTCAATTTCCTATGGCTGCAGATTTTTTTCCAGAACTATCTTTTCTGTTACAGGTTTAATATCTATAATTCACATTTCAAATTGACATGAACCAATCAATAATTCCATATCTATGTATATAAATAACTGATAATCTACAACATAAATCCCCATATATATATAACACCCATAATATACATTGAATAATATTACTACATTACCATTAAACCGTACATTGAGAAACTCTAATTATCGATGTTATATCATGTTCTAATAATATCCCTCAATCTCTAGATGTTAATATGTTGTCTTATACAAATAATTGAAAAATTAATTATTTCTATTTTAATTCTTTTTTCTTGAACTAGTTATTTTATTCTTGTATACAGAATATACTTTTTTGATTTAAAAAAATGTTTACTTGAACCAATAAAATATTTTTTTCTTATAAAAAAATGTATTTTCGATTCAGGCAAATCTTTTTTAGACTTTAAACTTTTATTTCTTGATACTATACAATATCTTCTTGGAATCAGAAAACTGGTCTTTGGAATCACATATATATTTTGTAGAAACTAGTAAACATTATCATGTTTCGAGTAAGTATTTTATTGGACTTGAAATATATTTACTTAATACGAATAAAATTGTATTCTTGTTTCTAGAAAATATTTGATTGGTACTATTCCAGCATGAAATTTACTTGAATCAAGTGATATTACTTGGTACTAGTAAATTTTTTTTTCAGTGAATTTTATACACTGGTGATTTAAGTGCAGTTTGATATTGTAGGAACAGTCGCATAAAAGCAAAATTTGCATTTCAGGCAAGTTAAGAGTCGGATTAAATGATCGTAGTGTGCACATTGACTTATGTCCTGCATTTTCTATTTGACACAAATTGACCTCGTCAATGAATTTTACCAGCCTCTCATATCATAACTTTTTTGATAATGGGAGTGATTAAATGTAACATTTCACTTTGTTTTATCAAATCATACTAGAGGTCTGATATCACAATCCCAATGAAGGCTATTCGCATAAAAATGTTTTCAAAAATTTTATGTTATGCCTCTTTAAAAGCAAACCAAGGCTTAAATTTAGTGTGTTTTCTGTTATAAAAAAATACACATATTTTGTAACTAATTTTGATAAAAATGTTTATCATGTTTCATGACATAAGTTTTTAATAAAATTTTGATCAAAGATTTACTTTGAAATCTAGCTACGAACGACCTTCGTTGGTGAAATACCCTTATACCTTGGATCCCTGGTTCTATGAGAGGTAAACAGCTGAAATTTAGTAAAGTTCTATTATTTCATAAAACAATATCAATTATCAAATTTGAGCACTCCAACTGTAACAAAAGCTGAGATATGGAATGTGGGTAAAAATTACCGATGTGGCTTATTTTTGTAAAACGGAAAATGCTTCCCATTAATCATTGTATAATGCAGCCTAGAAGTGAATTAATTTGTTGAAAAAAAAGTTTTGTACATAGGTTTCTCAAGTACAGTTCTGATCTTTGAAATTGAATAGCCAATGCAAATCAGCATTGAGATTTGAAGCAAAATTAAGATTTCTTGACCTTTGCCTCTTTTAAAGAATAAAAATTACCTTTCTTATACTTTTTGGCATGGCAAACTTAGGTTTTCTTTTTATTAAAGTAAAAATTTGAGCATTGTGTATATTCAAAGGAACAAATCTCGTTCTTACACTTTTAAAAGAAGAAAAACGAATATTCACTTCAGAAAAGTGTATTTTCTTAGATTTAATCTTTTCAAAAAATTAAATCTTATTTTTACTCTATTAAATAGAGAAATTTTCTATTTACCACTTTTGAAAAAAGTAAATCTCATTTTCACACGTTTAAAAAGTTGGAATTTAAAATACACTTTTATACTTTTGAAAGTAGTAATTTTTCTAAACTGCTACTGTGGAAGTAGTAAAATGTTAAAATCACCCCTTTTAAAAGTGTAAAAATGACAGTTTGCCATTTTAAAAGGTGTAAATCAATGGATTCACACATTCTACCTCTGATATTTACACTTTAGGCTTCGGAGTGTAGACTTTAAAAACATTCCTAAAACGATTCCTAAACGTTGGAATGTTAGTGGCCAAATACAACATAAGTTTAAGTATAACATTTTGAAAATGTTCCTAACACGTACCTAAATTTAATGCAAATTTAGAAGGAAGAAAAATACTTTTAATAGTCTAAGCAATATCAAATTGATAAAAAAAACAATGATATTAAACAAAAAGTTTATAAAAAAAATAATTGATCATCATTATAATCATCGTTATAATTATCATCATCATTGTCATCATCATCATCATCATCATCATCATCATCATCATCATCATTATCATCATTATCAGCATTATAATCATTATCCTCATCATTAGAATTATAATCATCATCATTATCATCATAAATATTATCATCGTCATGATAATCATTATTATTATCATCATCATCATCATCATTATCATCATCATTATCATCATCATCATCATCATTATCATCATCATCATCATCATCATCATCATCATCATCATCATAATCATCATCATCATCATCATCATAATTAGCATCATCATTATCATCATCATAATTAGCATCATCATCATTATTGTTATCATCATAATGAACATAATGATTGTCATCATCATTATTATTATCATTATCATTATCATCATCATCATTATCATAATAAAAATTATCATTATAATTATTATCATCATCATCATTATGATTATTATAATCATAAGCATAATCATTATCATCATCATCATTATCATCACGAATCATGACATCTGGAACACGAATTCTGGGGACGCCAGGATGGAAGGCTAGCATTTTATCCACTTGGCCAGAGTAAATATGATATTTCATTTACTAATTTCGTCTATATATGGTACAATTACCAGTTACTTATAGCTGCATTATACACAAAAGTAAATGGTTATATTATTTTTATTTCAAGAAATATTTTTTATTCGAATGATCCACTTCTTACAACATATTAATTATAAGATTTTTACTAATATTGAGCTTGATATTGAACGAAGAACATTCTTTTGAATTTAAAGAGTAAAGCTGAAATAAAAAATTTTTTTCTAGTGTCTTATGTAGTCTATGTACTTTTTGTACTGGGTAAGGTTAGCATGGTAATGTTAATCATTATTTTACTGCAATGCTTTATATTTGGTCACTGCATTGTTATTTTATATTTTATTCCCGTGAAGGTTTTGCAGGAACTATATTTTTATCAGAGGTCCATCCATCCACTTTGATTTTTTTTTAATTTGGAAGGGTTTGAATGATAGAATGGTAAAAAATTATTCCAGAGTTAAGCTACACCCGTGCGGGAGGAGGCGGTATACCCCCCCCCTCCCCCCCCTTCCAAAGTACCACAAAATCAGATCAAAATTTATCTTTCACAGAAATCATGATGATTTTCACAAAACCCAAAAATAAACCGGTTTACTGGTTATGAAGGTCACGGAACTCCTCTAAATATGTCGATTGGTAAAGATTGATGATGGCATCAGCATTGTAACGGTGATGACAAAAGCAATAAAAAATTATTTTTATCTATTTTCAGAATTGAAATCTCATCTTTTACAGCCCCGTCAAAGCGACGATAGAATAAGTGGTTGTGATACGTAGAATACATAAAGTTATATCATGCCAGTTAAATTCTAAATAGTAACTAAAACAAAATAGAGAATTATCCTTTTCTCTAGTACCCCTATACTATGGCTATTGGACAAATTGGCACGCTGAGTAGAATATAGAAATATGTGTTTCGCTATTTTAAATTAAAAAAAAGTGTGATACAAAACGGTGGATCATTTATATCTCTACCACCTCTTTAGTATGGGTTTTAAAAAGGATACAATGAGTAGAATACAGTAGAATCAAATAAATGGGTACAATAAATGAAATACAATGGAGTATTTTGCGGCATTTCGGATTTGAAATAACAGTTTACAAAAACGGCAGACTATCTACATTTTCACTATCCCCACGGTATGGATGTTTACTGAAAGTATACTACAAGTATAAAATGTAGTTAGTGACACAACTTTATTCAAAATTAAAAACGGGGGACAATACAAAAAGGTGGACCATCTTCCAGTAATATTACCATATTTTTTCACGCCATCGTTTTCGATTTTTTTAAAGTCCACGAATATGGATACTGATGTTATTTTTCATTTACATTGTATATTTCATGGCGTAGACTTGTGTGTGCAGCAAATGATTTATTTTACTTTACATTGCACAGTAATTGTAATATTTTAATTCCCTTTATTTTTAGTGCCATGCGCAAAACGATTAATTAAAATTAATCAAATGACAAACGAGAGTCCACCATATAAGGTGGGTTTTATACTTAAAAAAAATCACGAGATAATTTGTCAAGAGGGCTGCAAATTCTTTTATGACCTGTATTGTATCCTTATACACGATAATCCGTCACTCCCTGGCGTCCTGTAACTCTGCTATTTAAATACACGCGTACAAGGTAGGGCACGGGCAGGCACGTTACATTTCACACGATTAAACTATCCCACAGTCTGGGCACTGGGGTTAGAGTCACGGTTAAAAAACCACTGACTCTTGGTGCAAGTCTATGTCACGGCTTTCAAAAATATTAATCGACTTTAAGATGAGTATGCCACCGGCTTCCGTAGTATTTTCAACGCATGATAGCTGAAAATTCTTTTGGGGCAAACAGTGCCAGATAAATCTGTCCTAAAAACCTGCTTTGATGTAAGCATCAATCCGACAGCGCTATCACGCAAGCTCGTTTTGTGCCTGGACTCTGTCAGCGCCCACGTAACGAGGATCAGGAGCACATGCGCGGAAGATTCTCACTATGTGGCAAGCTTGCGGCTCAAAGTGCGATACCTGACGTCCGCTCTACCCTTATCGGCATATCATCTTGCTCGCTAGGAACTCTGCACTACGTCAATGCCTCTTTATCTTGCTCTCATTGATAGTTTGTGCAGTTTGAGTGACCTTTCTATCTTTTTTTCGGCGTACCAGGCCACATCAATATTGTTATCGGCACTGACCTTTATCTCCGTTTATTGGAACTAGAGCTTTTGCCCCGAGGTGCAGTGTGGCACATCGGACTGTTGCTAGCTGGACTCTGATAAGGTATGTCCCTCGGACTCTGACTCCATTGAGCGTTACTTGCCTGGTTTTTGCATGTATGATGACAAAGATGATACTGTACTGCCATAGCGTGATAAGCTGATCGTAATGATGCAGCGATTTTAGAAGCTTGAAGAGGTGTTCTGAGTAATACGTGTGTTTTTAGATGGCTCCACATGCGAAGCTACATTCGCAGGTCACCAACGCGAGTCCAGCTGACGATATTTTGTTCGACGACTGATCTCGTCTCCTTGGTAATAGTCTTGCTGAAACGCTTTTATCTCTCCAGTCTCTGCAGCGCACCTGCACTGAGCGTCAGACTTACCATTCTTGAGCATAGCTCACTTACTTTCTCAATACAAGTACACCATACGAACGACATCTTCCTTAACATATTAAACCCTATTTTCTTTACCGCTCAGAGAGACGCTGCTTGTTAACTTGACAGGATGTTAAATCTCTACTGCCTCTAACAATTTTTAGCTTGACTGCGACGTTGGGTCAGCTGGTACCTCAGAACAGAATTTTCATCCATTTTTTGCTTCTAACTGCCACAGAACTTCGATGCGCATATCGTAATCATGTCCGTTTTTGTGAAAGATGTTTTTCAAACCCGCTTTTTAGTGCCTACGAGACGACAATTATCTTTCTCTGGAGCACCTACTTCTGTCATTTAATTTATGGCAATCTAAAATAAGGATATTTTACGGGCTCGCTGTAGGCTCTAGAATTCCAGGCTGCTTGAACTTACATCCACACCCTACGTGAAAAAGTTCGGCTAACTTACGCTTATGCTAATTGCAGAGCCTGAATTGTCGATGACAGATGCCAGCTCCACAGTTTTGTAAGATCGTGCGTTGTGTGTGCTCGCTTGCATGCTCGGACTGCCACGCAACACAACCCTTCTACTAGCTGTTTAAGTAACTCTGTCTCGTGACTATACTTGTATCGGCATTAACAACGCTGCAGAGTGAACATTTTTGATTATTTTCCGTCTAAAATGAAATATCACTAGAACTAAATAAAAGACTAAAGAAGGAAAAATATTATTATTATTTTTAGGTCATCATCTAACCCCAAAAATTAATTGAGAAGTCAAATTTTTTTCTATGATAAAGACAAATTTGTTTTATACAAACTAATTATAAACCGCTTAACCTATGAAAGAATCAATCATGATTTTTTATCATAAATATGATAATCTTCTATGTACTTAGAAACTCACATTCGCTTGAATAACCTCAATAGACCTGTCTTATTTGTCTATTGATGTTACATAGATATAGAAAATTTTTAACCGAAAAAGAATTTTTGTTACTGTACTTGATAAAGTATACTGAGGTTATGTAGAACAAATTAACGTCCTTGAGTACATACGAAACTGTCAAATACATGTTAAGTGATCAAAAGAATGATTTTGATAGGTTTAACAGTATGTATATAGTTTGCATAAGACTAGTTCGTTTGTAAAACAAATATTTACTTACTGATAATATTTTGCCGATAAAAAAATATCCTATATTTTCTTTCATGTTTTTTTTCAGTATTATACAAAAAATTTACTGTACGATTAAAACAGAATAATCAGCAATTTTTTTTTTCAAGTCGTATTTATTTGTAACCAAAAAAATATCAAAAATGCCTACGGTGCTCTGACCCGTTTAACGTTCTGACATTTAATGATCGCGCATTTCCACATGCAAGGGCTATTTCGTGATATTTTTATGTGTAAATGAAGTAGTAGTATACGGGGACATAACACGATCACGTCAGAACACCGCAGAAGCTACAGACCCACTCAATAAAACTCTAACTTCTGGCTAGTGGTGATTACGCAGTACATAAATACAGAAGTCTATAGACTCCGAGGCCTTGCCATGTAAGGGAGGTGCTGCTGAGTAAGGAAGGTGTGGCGTGTGACTAATGCAAGTGACTGCTGCGTCTAATAAAACTGATATATTAACGTGAGAAATAACATTATAAGTGGGCATGTGCATGAAAACGCTTTACTAGAAGCAGGTAGACGATCATGAAACTGACCTATTTCTAAAGGTTCTTACTCACTTCTGTTGTCGGCGCGATCATTTAGCAGAAATAAGAGAGACGATGCAACCTGCTTATGCGCCGTCGACCGCAAGCTCAGTGAGGTCATTTAATCTGCATTAATGTGCGAAAATCTATTAGGAACTCGTCACTGGTACCCTTGCACATTAAGGCATTACGTGTCACTTCATCCTTCCTCGTGCACCACACTTTTAAGGTCTTAGGGAAAGCTGGCGTTAAGTCTGTAAGAAGTTATCTGCGTCGCATTATCGGTCTGAAAAATCTCACGTATAAATAGATCACTACCGTGCTGTCTAGTATCAAGACAGTCCTTAAAAGTCAGTCCCTTACTTAATTAAGAGGACATGTCGAATAATCTTGATATCCTCACCCCAGACTACTTTATTATCGGAGAGCTCTTAAACTCCCCATCGTTGAAGTAGGGACACCTAAGGAGAATCTTTTTTGCCTGACTTACTAAGAGCCTGTTCGAGGTATCTGTGGTTAATTTTGAGCTAGATGTAGTCACAAGTAATTTAGTAAGCTTCAGAAACGACTAAAATGGGAAGATCTAAGGCGTTTTTTCTATATTGGTGCCGTAGTAATAATCCACCTATTTAGTCTAAAGAAGTCAAGCCACTCGGTCGCGTCTTTACCTATTCCAAAACTGGTAGGCACTTCAACGCACTCACCATTAAAATAGCATTGGGCTAGGATGTCCATCCCATCACAATACTGTCACTCTTGAATATCTCCGCAGTTGCAGAGGCTCTCAATACAGCCAACAGACACGCTAAAGAAGATACAGTGGCAGTGATGCTAACACCACAGACTATGTTGCATGCGTGGAGTGACTTTACTCTCTTTTCCCCTCTGACTGGCTGGGGTAGGAGAGCAATATCTTTTTCCTACCTCGGGCGTTTTTGAGGGGCTAGTGTGCCCTCGGTAGGAAAAATAGCATTCGCCACACAAGTGCGATCCATCCAGGGCTACCTTACG
>JAPYYV010006293.1:0-14456 GCA_030522625.1 Copidosoma aretas | reverse complement strand
GTCAACACATTAAATTTCGAGAAAATTGATAGGGAAGTAATTTATCGTCTTCTACGCATGCGCAGACGATAATGACAAGTTCTTATCGTTATTTTTATTTATGGTTTACAAATTTATAGGCCAATTATACCTTTATATTTTAATATGTGATTCAGATATTCATTTATGATGATGATATGCAAAAAATATTGTTCATAATTCTTAGAACCTTCGAGTGCCCCTCGCTCGGTACGGCACTAAACGCCCAAGCCTCCTTAAATAGCAATTTGTTCATATTGATTATTATGTATTAATAGTTTTTGCTCCGTTTGCAATGTCAAGTGTTATCCTAACACTTGCATTGGTAATTATAATAAACTTTTCTTAGTAATTTATTTTATTGTGTATAATATGTAATTATGACTTCTTTTATGTATGTAGTTAGTTGCCCTGAGGATGACGTCGGCAGGACGTTGAAATATCGGCATTAATGTTGTTGTGCAAATAAAGTCATGCTCAAATAACCATTTTGTGTACTTGCGTCATTATTTTTATTAATTTTATAGTTCATTCAACCTTTCAATTTTGTGGACGATGGACGTTCTTAGGTTATAAATTAACTAGTTCTAACTAAAAACTTAAAAATAAAAAAATTTATGAAAAATTAATAAAGATACGCTCTTACGAATACACTCAAAAGTCTAAAATATTTTTTTTTGTTTAAATAATAAAAGAGAGAGTCACCAAACTATAAAACAGCTGTTGGTGAAAATGTACACAATGGTCATCTCCTGTTTCAACCGATTATTTAGACAACAAAATCATTTATACTCACAAATTCATTCATACAAGCGAATCTTTACAGTTTGTTCACAACTTTTTTTTTATCTATATGCACATATGTACAAAATAACCACGGACAGCTCCTGTTGAATAAGTTTTAATATCATGCGCTAAAATTTAGGTACGTAGGAATTGATTCAATTGAATTTTCAAAAATTTTGTTGGAGTGAACGGGGCACCCCGGGGCTCGGAGACCCCCGCACCGCGGGCCCTGCGGGCCCATCAGCTACGCCGCTGCATTCGCGTTCGACATATTAATTAGTAATGAGTTACTTTCATAATATTTACCAAAAGTTTTCATATGAACTTCGAATACGACTCCATATAAAATTTTTTACGTACTACTATTACATTGGAGAGGATATTTGTAAAATATTTAGGGAATTTTGCTTTGCAGGTTGAAAATTACAAATTATGCTACATTTACACACTATTTATAAACATTATATGTATTAATACATATAATTTAGGTTGTCATGGTAATAACTACAGTGCGATTGTTTCTCTGATGTAGTGTATTACTTTCGCTTTACAAATAATAATTATATGTATATATTCACAAATTTTTAGCTACACAATTCAACTGTTGTGAGAGTTTGAGTAGTATCCATAATGCATATTAGGTAATGTAAGGCAAGCAAATGCTCATTTTATGTGTCTGCAATTTAAAAATCGGGGCATGAATTAAAAATAGGTTTTTTGTTATTTGTTATAAATAATCTGTCAGCTATAATGAGTGCCCTGGTGAAAACATTCCGTTTTACTGTTTCTACAGACAGTATTATTTTCAGTATTTTATATATTGCTAACAGAGTAAGAAGGAATATTTTTAACTGATTTCTTACATGCACACATACCACATTTTTTTGATATAGAATATGTGATAACACGTGTAACTCTTGTTAGAAATACTACTACATATTATTTTTTTACCCATTTGCTGTCTAGTCACCTCTCTAATATATTCCCTGACTATTTTCCGCCCCGCGATAACTATATTACACCGTCGGTAATCTTCTAACAAATAGAGAAAGTGTTATGACACTAAGCCAAATAATTTATTGACAGTAAAAGAATGGTTCTTTTGGAGTATGATCATGTAAAACATCAGTAAGTTCTACCGATCTAGTAATACAAGACTAGAGCTCTAAAGACACATTCTGACATGCACTACATTGAAACACAATATCGACTGTTACAACTTAATATTGTCATCTTTTAATGATTAAAGTATTGCAGTCCTCATATTTACATAACAAATTACGTTGCATTAACACACGCAAGAGTTTGGACATCGAATGAAATAACGCAATCAGGTACTTGCTACTGAAGTCCGTTGCTGCATGATTTTAGGCATCATTTGATCAATAAATATACATATACTCCACATCGTTATCACTAGGAAATGAACGTTTTTTTATTGTATATTCAAGTATCTACTTGTACCGTATTCTGAACATTCATCACATGCTTTTCTTTTCCACAACTTTATGTGCTCTCTAAAGTTGAATCAGTAAAATTTAACTTATAATAAGTAACTATTGACTTATTTGGTTAGTCAAATGTCGTGCACAGTCAATCAGTAACTATGCAATTTTTTAAACAGTAAAAAGAACGTTCATTTTTGAATAAGTGACTAGTGACTGATTGTATTAGTCAATATTTATTTATAAAACAGTAAAAAAACCAAATTTTTTTCTGAAAATATATTTTACTTTTAATTTTCATCAGTCACATGCTTATGACGTAGTACTTTTTACCAAATACAGGTGTAGCTGTACCTATTAAATTAATTATTCAAAATAATAAATTAGGCAATGGAGATTATTTATTTTTAATTACATAAAAATCACTTATTTAATAGATGGTTGTTTAAAAAAAGGATTAAAAACATATTTGTCACGAATCATATTATTTGTTATTAGATTTCAAATAAATCATAAATTCAATCGTAATATTTTTTTTATTTTTTATTTCTTGTTTAATTAACTATAGTATTGTTTACTATCTAAATAAATAGTTTGAGAATGTTCATTTATCATATATCATGTAAATGTTGTTGTTGTAAATAATATGCTGAAAGAGAAGAATATTACACTTTCGAAAAAGTTTTACTCTTGTCGAGATTTGAACCACCGACCTGTTGGGCCGAAGTCCAACATCATAACTACTGACCTAAAGTAACTAGTGCAAATGAATGTAAAAAACGTATACATGTATATTACTTGCATAACTTTTACTGATTAAATCGTAAAATTTTACTAATATCGCAGTAGACAGCGAAATACTCAAATTTTAACTTATTTTCCAGTAAAATAAAGTTTATTTTACATACAAGAAATTTTGTTACTAATTACTCAGTTGTATTTTACTGTTGCATGAGTAAAATTGAAATTTACTTACTTGATAAGTAAGAATTTAACTGATTCATCTTAAGAGAGTACGTTTATCACGAAGTTGAACCGGAGCGTTCTCACGATAACGCCAAGATTTTGCAATTATTTCGTGTATATATCTTATGTACCCAAGTTTTTAAAAAATACCAAGCTGTATCTACTTGTATTCTACTATACTAGTACAATTTTCACTATATTCTTAAAAAAGATGAAAATATTTTCATATTCATAGTAAGCCTTTACCGTAAACAGATAATTGTGTATGTATATACTTTTTAAAAACATATCTTTTTTTTCACGATCTATATTTATTAAAGTAAATGATATGAAACCAGACTCATACTTGTTTTGCTTGTAATATGAAAATACAGTTTATAAATAAACCAGCTATTTATATATAATTGTATAATAAATATGTATGCACAAAACAATGCGCGGCTTTGTTGCAAGGACATTATTGAGATTTGACATGGTACGCGACTGACGCGACTACTAGTGCAAAACAGGATAAACAAGTATCTTTTATTGATTTCTTTAATAATTGCTTTGCGGTGGAGATTCTAAGTTCTACTGGGTTGGAATGTTGAGCAAATAGAACTCCATGACCAATGTCATCTATTAACTGCATGACAAAGGCTCCACAATAACAATTATCCTACAGCAATGCTCCCGTTTTACTGCAATAAATGTGTTTCCATTCAGTAAAAGTCAGACCATTTTTCTTAACTTTCCTAGATTCACTTAAATATTTTATAAAATTTTCAAAGAATCGTTAAGAACGTACATCATCTTCCTTCTCCGACTTTTCTATGAAAAAGGGATCTACGAAATAACAGCTTTGAAACTGGTATCTACGACACCTAAGTGCCAATAAACATTATCGCAGAAAGGAAGCCGCATTCTTCCAGACATTTTTTCATTGATATAATACATGGCTTAATCTTTCGGTGGTACGTGATATTTTGTTAAACAGATTAGTGCAGCTGGTTGACTCGGGAGAGATACTGTTCTATTCAACTCGTTTTGTCTCATCTCTGCGTAAGCATCAATGACATCACCGTCAATCCATAACTCATCCAATAAAGTATTATATTCAGGCGAAAACAGAGATGAGTAGAGAGATTGCTGTCCGTAATGTTAACTGCCGGGACTACTTTTTGCCACTGGATCGAGCTCCGCACCATGGCCAGCTGCCAAACCATACGCACATCTTACTCGAGGAGAGCATACGTCATAGGATAGGGGCGGGGGCACATGTGCGCCTGCAAGGAGAGGAGAGGAAATCTGGAAATGGGCGTATAGACCAGAAATCAGGTAGATATTTAGAAATAAGGGAGAGGAGGAGATCCTTACAAACTAGGTGAACTATTTAAAATAAAAGAGAACGCAAAAAAAATCATTCGTAAGTAGTATAAGTGTTTTTCTGGAGTTTGTGGCTTATTCAATTATTCTAATATAATATCATGATTACAGTCATATATTTGTAAAATAATACAACATGTAAATTTGATATAATCATCATTACATTATTGTGTAATAAATCTTACGTTAGTATATAAATCCATCCGGTAAATACTTACTTCGCCAGATGATTATTATACATTATTATGTTTATTAATTGTATAGTACTATCACAATAATAAATACCTTTGGACTTAAAAAAAAACTTCTTAGGTCAAAGGAAACTCTGATTTAAACCACTTTATACATACAAAAAGTCCACTACTCGCATCGGATCCACTCTGGCTAAGTGGGTTAGGTACTTGACTGGTAATCCTTACATTACCGGGTTCAAGACCCAACAGTACGGTTTGATTTTTTTAAATACTATTTTTACTTACGTTGAACATGACCGTTCGCTTAATTAAATTATAAGCAAAAGGTTCATTCCGAATTTTTAATGCTTTTATTAAAGTTTAAACGTAAGAACTTACGTAAGAACTTACACAGGAATACAGTCAATTATCAAACGTAAGTTCTTACGTAACTTCTAACGTATGGTCTTACGTAAGAACTTGCGTTTGGCCTTACGTGTGATTTTACGTAGAGCTATGCAAATTATTAACATTTGGGATTGTTATCCATTTAAAGCTTTTTGATTCCCGAATAGATAAGCACTTTGAAACCCATAGATCAACGATATTGTTAAAAGTTATTGACTAAAATGTGCGAAAAAACGTGTCACAGACATCGTGAAATTTTTTAGTAAGTCATACCTTACCTTTTTCTATTAGATATTACGACCTAAAATTTAGTACACATGACTTCACGACAGAAAAAAATAGTTGATAGATAAAGAAAAAAATTTTCTCAAAAATTAAAAAATTTCCACGCACTTTTTTCAATTAAAGTTTTGTATTTTAGAATATTTTAGGTTACACTTTTTATAAGTAAATAAAAGCGTCTTGCATCTTTGAAAAAATATTGTTTGACTGGTTGCTTTAAGAAAAATCTCTTTTTTTTCAAATTGATCCACTATTATCTGTCCGAGTATCCGGAGAAAAAATGTCAACTGAATTAAAATGCTATTTTTAAAAATACAGTTAGAGATGATTATCGATATTTCTTGGCCATTAAGCTCGTCTCATCACTATATATCATTGTTTACAATTTTTTTACTACCGTTAAAAAAATAAGGAATAGTCGTGTATCGTATACATGCACAGAAAACAAATAAGCTTAGCATACTCTTAATCCTGTTCTTAACAATAATGTTTCAGCGTAGGTAGCCGTATTATCGAGAGTCTTCGTATTAGTAACAGTTTCAGGATTAAAATATGATAGCTATCAGATGTTTTTTTGATGCCAAAATAATCCTTGTAGATAAAAAATCAAATCATGAAAAACAAAAATTATGTGAGTAAAAGCCCGAGGCACAAAAAAACTCACTTAATTTAACTAGGGTCAGAGATTAGTAAAGAGATGGCTGACCGCAATGTTATCTGCCGGGACTACTTTTTGCCACTGGTTCGAGCGCCGCGCCGCGCCTTGGCCAGCCGCCGAACCATACGCACATCTTACTCGACGAGAGCATATGTCATAGGATAGGGGCGGGGGCACAGTGCGCCTGCGAGAAGAGGAGAGGAAACCTGAAAATGCGCGTGTAGATCCGAAATTAGGTGTATATATATATATTGCAGGGAGAGGAGAAGAAGTGTCCGTTTGAGCTGAGCGGAGAGTCAGCAGCAAAATCTTTTTCCATAGAGTGCACTACACCTATATATACTGTCTACGTACATCCCACGCGTAAGTGACACGCTTCAACCAAATGCATAAACCTGACACGAACTATTCGATCAACACTTTTACGAATTGTAATCATCATACCGAGCGTAATCTCACGTACAATATAGTTATTAATAATAGACTAAGCTTCGATTCTTTTCAATCAACATATGTAACTTTAGAACCTTAATAGTATACTGTGTCAGTAGCCAAGGTTACTAATGCAGAAGTCGATATTTGGTTTTTGGCAGTCATAGGGCCAAATCACGTTTGAATATATTTTTTTTTTCTTTAACTTATTAGGCTATTACATTTTGTTTCCTCCTTCCTTTATTTTTAAATTTATTTCTCGGCAACTTGTGTCACTTCTTGTCGAAAAAATTGGTTGTAGTGCAAAGAATTACACACATTCACAAAATTATATAATGTAGAATAATATACGTGTGAATAATTTTTATCAAAAACTACCCCCTTAAAGGTAATTTTTTATAACATAAGAAGCTGAAATTTAATTATTTTATGCAGCCTCTCATGGTCACAGCCGAAGTTTAATCATATCTTAAGAAAATAAACATATAATCAGATGAGTGAATGATAGAGATAGAGAGAGAGAGCAATGATATTATTATCTATTTGAAGCTTATCAATATCCGAATAGATGAGCACATTAAAACCCACGGATAAACAATATTGTTAAAATTTATAGACAAAAATCTGCAAAAAAACGTTGTAACAATTAAGATAAAGAAAACAACACTAAGTAGCTCCTGTTGATTAAAATCGGATGATAAATGAAAACATTTTAGTGCAATGAGTGCTGATTTTTAATGCACGCGATATATTAATTAATAATTTTGTAAAAAAATCCAAAAAAATCCATGATGCAACCTACGTATGTGACAATATTATACATAATAATAGGGCTGAGGGCAAGTTGCGTCCCATAAGATAGCGCTTATAATGACCCTTATTGTTCAGTTGCATATAAATTAGAATGAGCAGAGAACACGCTCTTTAATTTAGAATGCAACAAGTGACAATGGTTGGTAGTTCTACAAATAAAAAACTCGAATTCAGCCCAAATCTGGGTGTCTCATATTTAATGTAGTTCTTCAAAACGTCGTCACAAAACTCCTGGAATAAATCAAAAACTTAATGACCGGGACGCAACTCGACCAGTCGCTTAAATACCGGGACGCAACTCGATCCACTTTATACACTTAGAACGCAACTCGACATTTGCGAAAAATAACAACAATCATCGCGTGTGTGTAGGCGTTAAACGTAGTTGATATAAAAGCGACCGTGCGTTTTATACCATTATTATCACGGGTTTAGAGCGGTGTATGTCTATAAATATTTTTGTCTTTAAAAAAATTCCGCTTTAAGGCAGTTGTATCTCAAAATTTAAAGGTTTTTAAAAAGGTATACTCCTCGGTCACATATTACCTTTTCATGTATGACACTATCATATACACATAGGTTCCATCATGGATTTTTTTTAGATTTTTTCCTAATTTATTCAAATCAAAAAATCGTATGCATTAAAAATCAGTACTTTTTGAAATTAAAATTTTTCATTTATCATCCAATTTTAATTAGCAAAGGCTACGTAGTGTTTTTTTTTATCTAAACAATTACAACCTCTCTACTTATACATAATTTGCTTCAAATTTTATGTAAATTTAGTTTGGTTTTTAAGGGACACTAGAGCTAATGATAGAACAAAATCTCAGTCATTAATATTTAAGCGTGAGTTATTAATAGTTGAAAATCCGGGCCATCACCACGGTTTTTTGCAATTTGCGAGAAAACTTCTGGACACATTGAATTTAAAATTGTATCATAGAATATTAAACTTTTCATCTCAGATAAAAAAACTGTTTTCGCCAGTTTTTGGTGTCCTACCAAACATTTTAAGCTGTATGATTTGGTTGTCATCAGTTTTCATTATCATATTACAAAAAAAAATTCATTGTTAGCATGAATTCCACAAAAGTTTTCGACATTCTGACGTAATTCTATCAGTCTACATGTAAAGAAGGTTCTACTAATTAGTGCTATAATTTGTATGCATGTATATATTTATCTGATCATATCTGTATTTTGATATAGAGTTTTTTTTTGCCTCGGGCATTTATATCATAACTTGTTTTTATTCCGTTATTTGTTTAATCTTAAAAACCGCTGCCAATAAGTAAGCACTAAGCTTCGTCAGCAACATTCTTTTGCAATCATCAAACAAAAAAAAACAGAATGATTTTAAATGCGAAAAAAGCTAGTTTCATGCTCTATGATGTGGGGTTATTTTTGAAATAAGATTATAACTTTTACCCCCATAGCACAAAAAATATCGTTAAAGTATTTTTAAATAAAAAATAATTGATTCAATAATTAAAACTTATTACTGAAATCAATATACTCTTGATAAAAACGAAGGAAATAATTTAAAAAACATTTTAAATTTGTAATAAAACTGTTTTAATGCTTTATGAGATACGCCTACTAAGGAAATCTAATTTGAATTTTTTTTACCCTAAAAGTAGCCAAAAATCGCGCTTAAGATACAGAAAATCATCATAACAGCCTTAACTATTAAGGTATGAATCTTAAATTTTTTTTGGAACCGATATTAGGATATAAAAACAAACATTTTTAACCTTGAACCATCAAAACATCTCGAAAGGTTCCAAAGGTATAACTGACTTTGCAAAAAAATCGTAGTTTTTTTTTATAAAAAAAAACGACATAAGTTAAAAAGATAATTCAATTAAAATGGAAAACAAAGCTGTTTTAATGCTCCGTGGGATATATTTGTTTATAAATTCAGATTAAAGTTTTTTACCCCACAAATAGCAAAATAACGATTTTTAGAAATTAACCCCACCACCTTATTAAGGTTTATAACTTAAATTATTTTATTGAGTCGCTATGAAGGCACGAAACAAAATATTTTCGCCCCGGGTCATTGAAATCGGTTGTAGGGTTTCTGAGATATGAGTCAAATACGATATTATACGACTGATTGCATACACACACACACACACACACACACACACACACGGACTTTTTCTTAAAATGGTTTTCAGATTGTATAAGACATTTGTAACGTATTTCTACAAAATGATTTTTATAACTGTTATAAAGCTTACTGTATGAGGAAGCAAAAGTATAATACGTTTTACAAATTTGTAAATTTATAGACGGTGCGGATTATCATTAATATGAGGATGTCTTATGTGCAAGCTCTACCGCTAAGGTGGCAGCACACCCAAACAGCCCTGTCATGGCCGCTACGTGCGTTTAGTAAACCTATACACATCAGTCATATGTATAGTCAGTAATGATCTATATACACCACTGTCGTATATAGTTATACTAAATGCACGTGGCGGCCATTACAGGGCGGTTTGGGTATACTGCCACCTTAGCGGTAGAGCTTGCACATAAGACATCCTCATAATGGGTATATAAATATATATATATCTAAACATGTAAATTGTACTAAAATTTCATTGTCCAAATCTGTGCCCTAGCAGATATTAGTAGAGAGATTGCTGACCGCAATGTTAACTGCTGGGACCAATTTTTGCCACTGGTTTGAGCGCCGTGCCATGGCTAGCCCCCGAACGAGGGGCTAGACACTTCCAGTCCTCTATCAGTCCACTCAAAAAGACCTCTCAATTTTTTCGAGTCCACAGCAGTCCTCTCTACTTCTTTGTTCATATGCAGCAAGATAAAATAGAGGTTTAAGAACTCGGGTGGATTGAAGATAACTAGAGAGGAGTAAAAAGTACTAAATAAAACCAGAGTGGACCAAAGAGGACTAGAGTGGACTAAAGAGGACCAAGAGGGCCATAGAGTACCAAACAGAACTGATTATGAAAAAGTTATTGGACAATCATAAATCTTAAGAAAATAGGAACAGATAATTTTAACATTATAAGCCACACTTATTCTATGAGTCAGTATGAAATATTACCTAAAAAATTAGAATTACATAATTATCTGACAATCTTAGAATTATACGGAAAATCGTATTTAACAATAAAATCGGCTGTTTCTTTATTGGTGTCAATTATCTGCATCCAAGAGAAAATAGAATAATTTTTTTTTTTAACTTCTATTGCATGTGAGTGTTGATAAAAAGAAACACGTTATATGTTATCTCAACACTTAATTTATCCAGAACTTTATAAGGATATATGGTTCCGCACGCAATGTTGATAAAATATTGAAATATTTCAAAATTATATTCACTATTAAATTATTTTCTATAATCTTGTTTCCAAATTTACCCGCTCTTTTACAAGTCTCAACCAGTCACTGAACGAATAAAAGTCCTTCTATCACGTGACAATCAATCTTTCAAGATGGATAAATATTACAACAGTAACTTTCAAGAAAACTTTTGCAATAATTTCTATATTGCTTGATTTATTTTTACATGTAAAAAAGTTTTTACATCAATTCGTTTGAATGTTACGTCCAAATTATTCCCTTGCGTGTTTTTTACTTAGATTTCATATATTTTTTACAACTAATTTTCATTACGAATTCTTATTTTATGCCTTTTCTGGGTAAAGTAGGATAATGTAAAGATACAAGCATTAATATGGTAAAATATTGTGATTTTAGTGTTTGTAATAAAATGCATATGTGCATGTAACTATACGTTTTTTTTCCACAGTTGCTCATGCAATAGGATTTTCCTCTTTCTAACCTCAAAATAGCACCTTTGCTGCTTAATTTTCGGTTCTCAGGCGGGAAAATAGTGTTCGCAAATTGTTCGAAAAGGCTTTTTTACAAACCTCGTTACAAAGGTAAAGACCTTGCCTTTGGATTATTTTAAAACTTACATAATTTTAATTTTTCAAAACTGATTTTTTAGACAACTACCTTATTGCAAATCTAATTAATAAAATAAGTGTGATAGACTTTGCAAGAATAAGAAAAGGTTATGTATAATTTTATTTGATGTCCCAGGATTACTGTTATTTTCAAAACTAAACAGCATATTTTATTATAAAAAATCAGAAAAATTATCGAAGATTTGTCACAAAATTCTAAAAATGAAGAACATTTAAAAGCTTATTTTCAGTATTACAATATTAATAGAGCACTATAAAGCTAACAATCTGATACATAAATGAGACAGCTTTGTATTAATTATTTGGCAGTGGTTGTTCTATCTTTGAATATCGATATATAATTTAGTAAGGCCTTCACCTTATTTTCTTATTGCTAAAGAAGGGTTATGCAGTGTCATGAGGACTAAAATAAGATCTAAGTCTTCTAACCTGGTGAGTACATACTTATCAAAACCTTTTAATTTTAATTTATGTTCGATACAATAAGTATTAAAACAGTAAGTTAAAATACAGACTAGTTAACACGTGGAACACAAAGTAGAGGGCAGGACCAAATAGTCGCTCGCCATCCTTGACTCAATGGTAAGTTTTGTAACTTAAGCGTTGAATGAAGCTCGAAATTCCGAAAAAAACGTCCGGTTCGTACGTTTATAAATAGTTCTTATCACTTTTCTTCCATAACATTTTCTTGAGCACTTTTTTCTTAGTCTACAGTTTATTTGTAAGAATAATATTATTTGGAAGTTTCTTAAAATTGACTTTTCATAAAAATTTACATATTTAACGTAATTACAGAATATTTCGGTAACAAAATTATGCGGCGGGGGGGTAGGGGAGTTACAAGATTACTTTCTACCAAAAAATATGCTGTCACAATATCATAGAAGCCATGGACGTGCTAATTATTTATAACAAAGTAAGCAATTTCATAATATTAGTAACGAGTAAATTAATTATAAAAAGAAGGATATTTGCAAAAACAACACCGTATAAGAATTTAGAAGGTCATGAAACACTATCGCCTAAGAGTATTCTGCGGTAGATAGTTTAACTGTACTGTGATAAATGATAATTAATAATATATCATACTAATGTAGGCATGAGTAAACACATTCATCTTATGTACTACAAAGAACCATAATCCGAGCTGATAAACTACATTAACAGTTTTTTAAATTTTCTAGGCCGCTCTTGTAACCTAAATCACAACCATTCTAACCCAGTGACCCGGGGACAGCGAGTAAATTATATAATATCTAAATAAATTATTATAAAAATTACATAATATGAATTCTATTCTTTTTAACCCGGTAACCCACGAGCAGCGGATAGATAATATTATAACTAAAAAAACTAATATCAAAACAACATAATCTGAATCCAAAGCTGCTTAACCCAGTAGCCCGGGAGCAGCGAGTAGATAATATAACACGTAAATAAATTTTTATAAAAACAACAACATGAGCAAAATCTATCCGCTTAATATATTATTAGCTCCCTGTCCCACGTGTTACTGGGTTAAAATGCTTGGGAATTAGGTTATGTGGCTATTTTTGCAATAATGTATTTACATATTATATTATCTACTCCCTGCCCTTAGGTTACTGGATTAAAAAGCTTGGGATTTAAGTCATGTTGTTATTTTTACAATAATTCATTTGGTAATTATATAATCTACTTGTTGTCCCTCGGGTTACTGGGTTGAGATGCTTGGAATTTAGGTTATGTTCTTATTTTTATAATAATCTATTTAGTTATTATATTATCTACTTGCTATCCCCCGGGTTACTGCATTAAAATACTTGGGATTTAGGTTATGTCGTTATTTTGCAATAATTTATTTACGTATTGTATTACCATTTTGCTCTCCCCCGGGTTACTGGGTTAAAATGCTTGTGAATTAGGTTATGTTGTTATTTTTGCAATATTTTATTTACGTCTTATATTATCTTGTCACCGTCTCCCGGGTTACTGGGTTAAAAAGCTTGGGATGTAGGTTATGTTGTTATTTTTATGATAATTTATTTAGTTATTATATTATCTACTCGCTGTACCCTGGGTTACTGGGTTAAAATGCTTGAAATTTTGGTTATGTTGCTATTTTTATAGTAATTCATTTAGTTAATATATAATCTACTGACTGTCTCCTGGGTTACTGGGTTAAAAGATTGGGATTTAGGTTATCTTGTTATTTTTCTAATAATTTATTTTGTTATTGTAATAACTACTTGCTTTCCCCTCGTTTTCTGGGTTAATATGCTTGGGGTTTAGGTAATTGGGATTTTGTGGTTTTTCCCATGTAGCACATTTGAATTTTACGCCTAATACTTTACTGTAATTAGTAACACTGTAGCGATGTAAGGAATAAGGTAAGAACTTACTTTGATCAGCTATGTATGCATACTTTTACAAAGTTAAACGAACACGGGGAAAGGTGACAAACGTATGCAAATGTTTACCCAACATGACCAATTGTGAAAACTCAAGTGTGGCAATTTGTTAGTGGCAATCATTGGCCAACTTATGCCACCAACAGTGTTGTCAAGTTTGACGAACGTGAGCCATTTTTACGCAGAAAGTACATCATTTTGCTTACTGATCTGATCTGTTGAGCAAAGGTTTTTAAGGTATCGTTATTTACTATTACAGATCTGAGCTTCCAAATTGCAACAAAATCTTACTGTGTCATTATAATTATGTTGTATGTTTAAAAATTACCTTGGAAGCTTAAAGGTTGGAAGTAATTAAAATTATGATAATGAAAGCGCAATAGAATTTTAGATTATAATCTACTTTTAATATGACTCCGTTCTCGACACCCAATGAAGTACATATTGTTTTTATCACCCCTTACTACCACTGCTATGTTCTTTAGTCCTCTTCAGCCCTTTCTGGTCAACTCTAGTACTCTTTCGTCCTCACGGAGCTCCCAGTCCACTACACGAATTGGTCAATACTAGTCCACTTGGTGATCCTCTCTAGTTCACAGTGTCCACAACAGTACCCTTTCGTCCCTCTAATCAGAAATACTGAGAGAACCAGAGTGTCTACACTGAAAAAAGTGGGAGCGAGCAGCCTACCCCGAGAGAGAGAGCGCTTCTCTCCTACAGCAACTGTCAGCAGCGCACAGTCTATGGGAGGA
>JAPYYV010006292.1:0-14457 GCA_030522625.1 Copidosoma aretas | reverse complement strand
AATTAAAAATTTTAAGGTACTTAATATGACGGGAAAATTAAGAAAAATGTACCCTAATTTATGAAAAGATGTGGGGGGGGATGTCATTGAGGTCACGTAGGGGCTGTGGGGGGATTGTAGAGGCACACAGTGGACGGATTAAGTTTTTTTTGTGCAAAACTTAATATCTCGAGAAGAAAAGCAAATAGAAAAAAAATTTCCGTCTCATTTTATTTGTTATTTGATGTAGATTTAAGGAAAAATACTGCCAAAGCTAAAAAACTAAATTCTAACCTAAAAATTATCATGAAACACCAATTTTTTTTATATTTTGCACATGAAAAGAGATTATTTTTTTTTTTAACCTCTAATTTTATTGTGTTCCTAAGTTAAAACTTTAAAAATATCCATAAGTTAAAACGTAACCTTAAACCTTTTTTTAACCGTCGATTTTATGAATATCTCGGAAACAGAAACACTGAAAACGTAAACCTTTTCTGCTCTCTTAGTTAATCCATTTACAAATATGATAACACATTTAAGAGGTCAGGCCATATGAACCGAACCAACAAATTAGCATTGAACAACGATTTATTGATACCTCGCCCATAAAAAGCTTTTTTTTTTCTCATTTCTAAATATATTCTATTAATAAGCTACAAGTGAAAGAAGATCCATAAGTATTAACATAACCTTAAAATTTTTTTAGCTGTGGATTTTATAAATATCTCGGAAACGGAAACGCTTTAAAGCATAATTTTTTTTGCTTTCTTTGCTATTCCGTATAAAATTATAAATTTATACTGAGAAGGTAAAAACATTAGAACCTGACCTAATCATTAGCATTGAACACCAATTTTTTTGATATTTTACCCATGCAAAAGAATAAGAAGCTCATATTCTTTTATCCACCAATAAATTTACTGAATTCATAAATTAAAAGCTCATGAGGATCCACAAGTCAAAACATAAGCTCAAAATTTTCTTAACTGTCTATTTTA
The DNA here is from genome assembly GCA_030522625.1 of Copidosoma aretas. Taxonomy (NCBI): domain Eukaryota; kingdom Metazoa; phylum Arthropoda; class Insecta; order Hymenoptera; family Encyrtidae; genus Copidosoma; species Copidosoma aretas. The sequence continues at coordinate 13,477 of JAPYYV010006292.1, read as the reverse complement.
TGACTATCTCGGAAACGGAAACACTTAGAAGCAAAATTTTATTCTTCATTCTGTTTTATTCTGTATAGAATGATAATAACTCACTGAGAAGGTCAAGACATTACAATCTAACCTTAAAATTAGCATTAATTCGTTACTTCTTGAATATTTTGCCAGCACAAAGAGATAGAGAGCTCATTTTTTATCTTATTTCTTTCCAGATTTATTACATAAATATGGAAAAAGTAAAAAAAGGCCCAGAAATCAAAACCTAACCTCTACATTTTTTATACATCTTGCAAACCCTAATATGTAAGGGATAATTTTCGAAAAATTAAAATTTGATAAAAAACATATGATTTCTGCGTTATGTGCGTGTTAGTGTATAATTTAGAATTATACACAAATGCAAAGCATTAAATTTTATGACAGAATTGTTTCCTATCATTTATTGTATCCCTTCTCTGTACTGCACAAGTCCACCAAATTATTTCCTAAGTATTTGCATTAGTTTTACCAAATTATAGATAGTGCATTGCTGCATGAATCTAAAATTATTAGATATGAACAAATTTTCAACAAATTAGAAAAAAAAAAAATTTAGTAAAATAAATTTTTTTTATATTGTTTGTTTAGTTTAAAGTAAAAATTATCTCTTGGAATTTTTTTATACATGCCATAGTTTAAATGAAAGAGTTTGCAGAGTTTAAAGAATCTCAATTATTTTGTATCTACTTACTACATACTTTTATAATTATTACATTAAGGTACAGAATATAAAAGTATAATAATTACGGCTTATATGATAAAATAAAATATAATTGTGGACTTTACAGTGTTAAACTGTAGTTTGTTAAAAATTATATTATAGTACCTGTGTAAAATAAACATACTATGGTCATAATTTTTTACAAAAATATCAGAGCCCTGTGTAGTTAAAAATAAAAAATGATGCTTAAAACTTTGAAAATTCTCTTATTTAATCTGCGGTATCTTTAACAAGATTTTTAGAGATAATTTTTACTTTAAACTAAACATAAATGTTTAAAATTTGTTTTTTTTCCGATTCGTTGAAAAATTTGTTTGTAACTATTGATTTAAAAGTCATGTAGTAATCCACCATTATTCATTTAGTAAAAATAATGACAATATTTAAGAAAAAATTAGGTGGACGACATATTCACAGACCATGGGTAGCATCGCAAGAAGCTCACGATTCAAAGCTTATCATTAAAAGATAAAACTTGTCTACCAGTCTAAAGTGGACGTATTCTTAAAGTATAATATTGAACGAAAATTTTACGCCTTGCAGAGTCGCAAAATTTTCTTTAATGATCGAGATATTGAAGAATAAACATTGCAAAATTCCAATTTTTCAAAACATTGCTAATTTGTTACCAAAAAATTATGGCGTCTAGAAAAAAGTTGCAGGAGACCTTTTTTTCCTTAAATGTGCCAAAAAATTCGGGAAACTTTTTTTTACCAACATTTTATAATTTTTTAATTTGTTCGAAAAATTTTATAATCATTAATGATGTACAAATTTTATAGCAATCGACCATGAAAAATCGTGTGCAGCAGGTCAAAATACGTAAAAAGAAATGAGGTGGAACCATTCTAATTAAAAGGGCACGGGAACCAACCTGGCTCCAGCACTATTCATGTCGAATTAGAAAAGTGAAGCGACGAATGATCAGCCGTCGACACACATTAAGGCAAAACGATTATAATTGAAACAATATTGCTTTTTTTAATTTTTCATAAAATTTTATTCACCTAGCATAAAATACATTATTAGTAATTTATTAACATATTGCATGGTGGCTTAAAAAAAAATTATTAAAAATCGAGTACCGGTTATTAAGATCAAAAGATTCTTGGAATTAAACCTTATTTTACGTATATTCTAGTATCAATATATTCCTAATTACATCAGGTATAATTTTAATAACCTACTGAATGGCTTATTACACATCTAAGTGCCGGTTTGGCGAATTTTCTAGCCTAAATGTGTCGTCATCCATTTAGTGTCACAGGATTTTAATTGTTAATCTCATTCCGTGTATATATTTCATAATTTCTGAGATCACTAGTCACGTTTTCGAAATTAAATATGTAAAATATGGAAACTAATGTCACAATTATTTAAAATAAATATCAATAAGTTTACGGTTTTTTAAAAATTTCATGATGTATCTATTTTCCATCGCTTTTTTGGTCTATGGTTACATGTCAAAGATTTAAATTAGCAGGTCTTACTAATACCATACTCATAAGAATCTTAGAAATCTACAATGATGTATTTTATCTGTATTTTTCATTTTAAATAACATATTCGGCTTCTAGCATCATTTATTTTTAAATTTATTATTATGTTCATGTGGTAAAAGATACCAAAAATGCGTCTATCTGCCGTTTTTTAAACCACTCTATTTGTTTTGGAATGTAATCATATAATCAAAAACATGATAATAATATAACTAGTATATCCACTACCTAACTACCTATGTGGCCCAGGTATTTAAGAAGTGATAAGCCACCATTTCGTCGAGGTACAGAAATAATATTTTAACCACCATTTTGTGTTCACTATCACTTTGCAGATAAATTATTTGTACGAGATTAAAAGCACTATTCTAATGAAACCCCTTCTACTTAAGACTAATGATAATGAAGTATTGTAAAAAGCTAATGCTCTACAATATAACTTTTATTTTGAATAAGCGAGATATTCTATCATATGCTCTCTATCTTACTCTTTTATTTGATATCCGTTTTAAGAAAGTTTTAGATAATAGCTTTCTTGCATTAACACACTGATGGATGTCTTGCATTCAAAATAATGCAGCATATTTTATAATATTTTTAAATAAGATTCATTTATTTATTACCTTTATCAAGGAGTACGTGAAAAAATATCAGTCTTGTCAATTTGTATTGACCGCTCTTAGAAATTTTAAATACAGCAGCACATTTAAATATACTATAAATGGAATTTTTTTTTTATTCGATACCTATATTGATGGATTAGTAAAAAATTTGCGGACCTGCCATTTTTTATTTACCTTTATCATTAATTTTTAAGTAATGCTGTATATTTTATTGTTTTATTCACTTTTCACAAATGGGGGTCGTAAAAAGTTGCTGACTCACCATTTTGTATTGACCACAATTTTGTATTAACCGCCATTTTAAATTTGAAATCATGCAATACATTTATTAGCATTTTACTTATCAAACGTCCTTTACTTATTCCCATAGATAAGGACTTGTAACAAGATCGCTGACCCAAGATTTTGTATTGACCGTCATTCATTTAAAAAAAGCATGATACAGCTAAATTTATTTTTCTTATTGTAACTATTGATTTGATGTTTAGTATCAAAGGTGCTGAAGGATTAGGTCTCATTTATGCAGAAATAATGAAAATAGCGTATATTTCTTACAATTTCTGCTAAATAACCTGCTTAATGACCTGCTTAATGACCGACTAAGGGACATTTGTTCAAAAACATGAATAAACTGCTTACATCGACATCAAAATCTGATACTGCCCTTTAACACTGTAAGGACTCTATGATCGGCGCACCACTGGATCTAAAGTGCCGACGTACTTTTCCAGAAAGCGCTTTTATAACAAGAAGCTCTATGCCGCCTACAAGAAGTAGCTCCTTGCCTAGGCAAGACAGGCTCAACAGATCGACTACATCCTATAGCACTAGGTGATGCTTTCCTACGTCAACGGAGGGAATAGCATGGTGGCCGATCGCTTTGTACATTGACACCGTGGCTATACCTCACACCCTGGCGACGAAGGATATAGCAAATATATAAACTGTCAACACCAGGCTTGAGCACAAATTGGACGCTAGATGTCTTATATGGCATCCGCTGACGATTGACAGCCATTGTATCTACTGTGATGTCTGTACTGTAAGTATAAGGTCCTGCTTGCCCTAGATGCTCCACAGGACTGCTTTTGATGTTCGAAAAAACTGACTGCATTTTAGCATCTATACAAGGATCAATTTCGTCCCCAAAAAATTTGTTGCCTAATATTTATGATACACTAGGCCTAGCAATGAAAGTCGTGTTAATATGCTAAAGTATGCTGGTATAACCGGGTGGCGTTGCGCGATTTCAACATGCCTGGTGGGTGGTTCAACCACATCTACATTGGTCTGGTAAAGTTGACCCTGGCACATAACTTTAAATGCTACCTGACTCTCATGGGTAGGTTCAGCAGCAGCCAGTCACTTTCCTGATCCCTTACCAGCAAGCTTCTTCCGTCACAAAAGCCCTTTATGACAGCTAGATAAACTGGATACGATTGGCTCAAGCTGCATCAAGATACCTCTTTACAACCTACAGTTAAGCGAGAAAGTCCAGCAATCTCTCCGCACCTTTAAAGCTAGACTGGTGTGCTTCCATGATGTTCCATGTTCTGATGCACTACCCTTAGTGTTGCTGGACTACCATACCTCTTTAAACGAAGACCTTGCTGCCTTTTTAACGAAAATTCTCTCCCGCACGATTCTCAAGGAACCCGGTGAATTTTTGACTGTCCAGAGCTACCCATTTGCAAACCCTCTGTTTTTCATTTAAGGCCTCACACAGGCCATCACACGGGTCCAGACTGCAAAGCACTTTCCTTAGCAGAAGTCGTTAATCATCAACTATCTTTAGAGGTGCTTGCAAGTCTTCCGATGCATCTATGCCATCCAAAAACCTCTTGACCCTTTATACACAGGACCATACAAGGTCATCTGATGTGTCGATAATCGCAATCAAGATCAACGGCCAGCCACGCGCAGTCCCAAAAAACACGCTGCACCCAGACGACATTAAGATAGCAGACCTGACAACCAATGAAAATAATAAAGCTGCACTTCATTATCCTTACAATAATTAGGGTCTCTGAATCCACCATCAGCCCCAAACCACTCTGTAGGTAGAGCTTCGTAACTGGCATTCGCAACTGGCTAACCGTACTGGCCTGCCTCAACATTTACACCAACCTAGCACACAATGGGACCAAATCCAGCATAGTACAAGGGCAAATCCCTATCATTATCCCGGCTGCCTGCAAACAGCAATGATAGGTGGGTCCCTATGGCAGCCCCCACATGCCAAGGCTAAGAACAAGCCTTACACCAAAAGTGATAGCTCATCTCGCAAGTGCTGTGGTAGCACGCTCAAGCAAACAGTTCTCTTAGCCTCCGTAAGCTCAGTCTCTTATCAGTTGTGCCCACAATTAGGTAGTAAGCATTGTCAGCAAAAATTTTGATCCAGCCAGCATCGACAACGACTCGTGCTGGAAAAATTCCATCCAGGCTTCAATTAATTGTATAACTATAGATTTTAGAAATCAATTAGGCCTTTTTGGAAATTCCAGATTGTGGATACACAATGGCGTATAACTTTTTAAAAATCAACGCATATTAAATAAAAGAATATTTTCGGATTTCACTCGAAATTCTAGAAAAGAAATGTCTTTTTCTATTTTTAAGATAAAATTGCCGTTTTCGAAAAAAAAAATTTATGAATTTTTAAATTCTTTCAGCCTGATAATATTTCATGTTTTAGTCTCATACAAACGAAGATTGCCTAATTCAAAAAAATTGTCAGATTTATTGATAATTGAGGTCGTTAATTGTAAATCCAAGGGCATGTGTCAAAAAATTCAGAATGGTGGATCCCACATGAAATCATAAAAAAAAAGTATTTATTGATATTTAATTTCAAAAGTAATTCCGTATCCTAATTTAAATTGTAAGAAATAAACCTCTTTTGCTATTTTTTGAGTAAAGTAATATAAATTGACCTACATAGATTGATGGATATTTATAAAAGTTTGTTTGTTGCGAAAATTGTGGGAGCAAGAATTTTTTAAGTTATTCATGACATACCAACTCCAAATATCGTGTAATAATAGTCGATGCTGTTATCTAGGGCATGTTATCTTGAATGTCGCTAATTTTGCATCTATTTTTAAATAATAAGAAAAAAAACTTTTATAGTTATTAATAAACCAAACCCATTTGTTACTTAAAATTTCGTGTCAAATCCAATGATTCTTTTTTTTTAAAGACTAGTTTTTGGAAGTTAGCCACCACATGGATCCGCTATTTTAAATTTTTTGCACACCTGACCTTCGATTCTTAGCCAGTAACCGTCAAAACTTAAGTTATCTACTAACTCTTCCAATATAGCAATTTCGTTCAATAAAAAACTAAGATATGCAATTTTATCACGTTTGGAAACTTTTAAGATTGATGAATTTGTTTCTGAAGATACGTGATTCCATTCAATAATTAAAAAAAAAATTTCTTATCAAGAAGCTTACGAACAATCATATGATATTTTTTAAAAGCCCAAATTCGTTGAATTTAAAAAAGTTGTCCACTATTTTGTATCCGCCATCTTGAATTTTTTAAAAAGGCCAAGTTGATTTCTAAAGTCTATAATTATACAAATATTGTATGACATGAAAGGATTTTTTTGGTTCATCCTAATTTAAGCTATTCAGGGGTTACGGTTGACGTGGAATGTTCTAATAACCCATGGGAATTTTTGCTCGAGATCGGCAATTTTACTCAAATCATAGCAGTAAGGACTTATTTCTTAGAATTCTAAGTATAATACAGTAGTATTTTTTTCAACTTGATTTCGTTGCTTATCTAATTTTCTGGCTGCCGTCATATTGGATACGCCATTTTTTTTTTTGACGCATGCCCTTGGATTCACAATAAACGACCTGAAACACCAATATGTTTTACAATTCTTTTTAATACGGCGATCTCCCTTTGTATGAGACCAAAACATGCGATGGCGCCAGGCTAGAAGAATATAAAAAAATTCATGTATTTTTTTCTTAAGAACGGCAATTTTATTAGATAACTAGCAGGACACATCTTTTTCTTAGAATGTTGAGTAGAATACAGGAGTATTTTATTTAATTATTATGCGTTGATTTTTAGAAAGTTGTCTGTCCATTTTTATCCGCAATCTTGAATTTCCAAAAGTACCTAATTGATTTCTATAAGCTATAGATATACATATAATTGAACCCCAGAAAGAATATTTTTGGTTGCTTCATGTGGTAAATTGACGATGAAATGAGCAAAAATCGTAAAAAAATGGACAGACACCCTTAAAATTTTCTGTATGGCCCGCATGACTTATTTGATAAACAGACAGAACAATAATATGAATTGCACTGAAAAAATTTAAATTTTTATCTCAATAATGTTTCTAAGATATAAAATTGTAGAATTGTAATATATTCAGTTTTGTAGTAGCCTAGTCTATATTTACAGTGTTGGTGTACTTAGCGTTTTCTCCCTACAATTTTAAATGTATTAAATATTGTCCAACCGCATTCTCCTATCCATCAAATCATTCATTTTATTTTACTGTGGTCTCTGCAATCGTACACGGATCTCCACTTGGATTAAAATTTAAAAAATAGCTTCCTGTTACTCCAATATAGCGTATAAAGCATGTGTTATAAATGTTTCGACTTTATCTCTAATTTATATTGGCCACCATGATCTGTCTAGCCAACCATAGTCCCCCAGGGGTTCTGTACGCTTGGAAAAAAAAGGAATAAGTCTTGGTTCTTCTTGCCATAAAAGATGCTTTGGACCAGCACCCCCAGGCCCAGCGAAAAAGTATAGGAATAATATTAAAGCTATAATGTAGACTACCTACTCTAGAGTTACAACCCTTTTATAATTATCTGTCAGCGTCAACATATGTTTCTTCTATCTACAAGAAATATTCTTTAACAGTCTTTCATTGCCTTCTAACGTGTAAGGGACTATGTAAGAAAGTTGTGCAAGAAGCGCTTATGTAGTCTTATGTCACCCTACATATTTTAAAGCTTCGTTAAGCTATTACAATAGCTTGCAGCTTCGCACAGATCGAGCGGTCTAATGGCGTGCAAAATTAGCATTAAGAACCTATTTGGACTATTGGCAGTGAGAGAGAAGTGTACGAAACAGATCAACTAAACTAAAAATTGTCTACGTTATATTTAAGGTAATTTAAGGGCGGCATTCTAATTCAACTTCAACTCTGAGAATAGGGAAGCGAATCTGAAAGTAATAGAAGCTCATGGTCTTACGGAGAGTATGGAAAAGTGCCACTGGACCAAATATTGCCATTTAGAGTTTTTGTTTTCTATACATCTTAAAAACGACATCAGATATTTTAGAGACAAGTTAGATCGGCAGTCATGTTTCGTCCGTAGCAGACCTGGTTCGAAATCTGCAACGTGCAATAAGGACTTTTTAGCTAAGCAATAAGAAACATTTCGTCAGTTCTGTGATCAACGCCTCGAGTGCGCATGTAAGAGTCGCAGGATACATTAAAGGAAATGTCGTAATAACACGACTCCTAAATATATCACTGGTAAGCTCGAGTTTGGCAATAGAATCAAATTTAGAAACACATACATGTATCCTACTATGTGAAGGGTGGACTCCACTTAGAAACATGTACATGCATACTGTTGGAGACAGACTTGCGTTGTGTTTCAATATCAAATGTTAGTAACAACAGTGGAAAACTGGAGATCATCCCCTAGAAAATGCTTGATCCTCAAAAATCCTGCAAGAAAAACACACATTTACTCTGAAGGATGTCCTGCAGAGAATCTTGCAGCAAATCTGTCCCTTCCACCAGGACTGTTTGGTAAGAAATAACCGTCTTTTAAAAGTAAACAGTGTCCTCGTATTGTACAGTGATCTTAGAGAATTAAACTTTATAATATTTTGCGTGTGATCTCACTCTTCTACTAAGGTATAGCTATAATGAAAATAATTATAAGAATAAACTATCAACAAGCACTTATCTAATGCATGTATACACAAAGCTCCACACTTAATAGGACACCAAACGGCAAAGCCACCATAACAGTGTCACTTAGCAATGCCGTAGGTTCTGCAGCGAATTTTAATAGTACATAGAAGTCGTAAAGGCTACTTCAGAACAAAAGCTTAACGATATTGCTTTATAAAAAAAGTCAATTGTTTCCAGCTTTGCCGAGCCAGCAGAAATTAACATTTAGATATCTGGAAGTATTTGTTATAAAGGTGTTTATTAGATATTTTTGAAATAATTGGTTTTTTGAGTTCAAGAAATAAGTAATATATGGAATCATAACTTCAACATTTTCCATTGCTAGATATCGGACGATAACTGAACAAAGTTAATGTATATAAATTGTAAAAGTTAACTATTTAAAATCTTTAGAAGTATATCGTATATTTATCACATTCAAGGAATTAGATTCTGTTTTAAAATCAGTATTGTGAAGATGTAGTACAAAAATTTTGGTGTACGATATCTGTAGGAAGATAACTCAAAGTTAGAATGTAGAATATATCATGGTTAAATAATTACGGAAAATTTGTAGGGTCGGTTTTCATTTTATTGCCTTCACTAGTATTTTTCTTCATTCTCTATATAGTAAGTACAGAAAATGCTGAAATCATTATTCGTATCCCTCAATCCCTCAGCGTTCTCAACATATCTTAAAAATGAGAATTTAATGAATTTTCGTAAGTTTCGTTTTTATTTTTCGACCATCTGATATCTTTTGTGATTCCACATTTGTTAAGAAAGAAAAAAAAAATGTTTTTATTTATTTGCTTACGTTTGCAAGATATTTAAAAAATAAAAGTATATGAAAATTTGTAGGCTAGGTTCTAATTCAACGTCCTTTCTTATACCTTTTTTTAATTTTCTACATAAATTGAAACAAGATAAGCCGAAATTGATTGTTTTATCTTCCAGTGCTCACAAAATATTTACAAAACCAGGTTGCAACAAAAATTTGTGATTTAAGTTTTATTCTTCAAGCCTTTTCAATATTTTTTCTGGATTTTTTAATGAATAGAGAGGTAAAAAAAATTTATTTCTGTATGTTCTTGCGTTTGCTAGATATTCCAGGTTTTAAGTAAATATTGCAAAATCTCTTACTGTGCAACACCTACGTATAAGCAACAAGTCTAATACAGTCAAACTTGAAGAATTACTTAGGGCTCAAGCCCCAATCTTGTTAAAACTTTTATTTTTATTCCAGGGAATCATACACTCTGCTAACAAAATTTTTACTGAAGGACATTAGCACTGCTAGAAGTACGTGCTGAGCAAAGCAATACTTGATAATATTAATCAGAAGAAAATTGAGTTAAACAATACTGTTTGAATTTATATTTAAATACAACCAAATAGAAAATGTCTCGACTAAAAAAGAAGCATGCGTACTAATAAATGAGGGTTCTATTGAGTATCGATTATTAAATAGATTGTGTTGAAAAAAATACTTTGTGTACAAGGTTCGTGGATTACTAAATAACTTATGTTTTCCAAAACAATATCAGACAAAGAGTAATTAAAAGTTTTGGACCGTACTGTACTTAAAGTTTTTATTTTGATACACGTACAAGACTGTAGCTCATCGAAGTTAATATCAGCATAAGGAAATGATGTTTTTATTGCATTAATTGCGTTGTGTAATAAGCAGACTAATGTATAAGCATGATAGCTAGTTTTTTAAGTACCAAGAAAAATTATGTTAACATATTGTATGAAATGATATGTATTTATTTCGATACGAAGAAATGAAAAGTTGATAGATCGCCGCAGAAACGGCAGGAGTATGTAGAGATACGTGACTCACGGTAGTCAAAAAAGCAAAAATAAGTCTTAACGTTATGTTTGCTCTTAAATATTTGCTCTTTTCCTACGGTTTCCTGCTATTTAACTTCAAAAATGATTTTCTAAAGAATTCTAAGGCTTTAGGCATGCATTGTACGCAACGTTAACAAAGTTAATAATAAACTTCTATTTTAGAAAGAAATCGGATTTTGATGTGCTATTAGAACAGAAAATAGTATGAAACCATTTGAACTACATTAAATGTAAGTTACCGATCATTGTATCATATAGAAACTTACAAAGTTTAATGTATACACGTAAGAACTAATATATATTTTCCCATATTCAATAGTTATTGTAGTCAGGCTGTCTACATCGCCGAGAAGGCTCCCCTTAACAGCCTTCCCAAAAAACAAGGTAAAAACGGGTTTGATTTTTTCGTTTTTTTGAAATAGTTAAATTTTAAAATCCCACCACAGCGCCCCCTCCTTTTTAAATATCTGTGCCTTTTAAAATGGCCAAAGTCTTACAAAAGCAAACTATGACTACCCCTCTAAACATATCTAAATCTTACCAAGAAGGGCCGATGTCTCAAGAAAGCCAGTAAAGTCCCTTTCCTACAGCCCTTGACACAATCTTTCCAAGTTCGAACAAAATCTTATAAACGTAGATCTAACCCTTTTAACAGCAGCACAAAATAGCCCAAGGTGTTTGAATATGGCTTAATCCTACCTAAGACAGGCTGAGCCCTATCACATTCCCCGACAGCCCATCCACATATCTATTAACTTCGAAGAACAACCTTAGGCTTTCAAAAGTAGGAAAGATTTTCGTAAATATATATACATATGTATTCCTATATTACATAGTTGTATGAACAAAAAAGAGTTCTAGCCCCCCTTGCTCCTTCCCGCCCGCACTCAGCTCCCCCCGGCTCCCCCCGGCTCACCCTTAAATCACGTTGTTATTCGTTCACTTTAACGTGATTTTGAACCCTATTTTTTTGGGGTTAGCTCCCCCCCACTCCCCGCAGCTCCCCACATCTCCCCCTTCCCCTTCCCCTCGTCACCCCCTCAGCTTCCCCCCATCAACTATTCCACAATAAACACACAAAAAAATTAATTATAAGTCCATGCACATCAATTAATAATGTAGTTTTATTTCGATTTCTCCCTTCTACATGTTTTAAGATTATCATTATATCAACAAATGTACAATAAAACATGAGGGTAGAGAAATAGTAGCTTTAATGCCCAAGATATTGATATTAGAATATTGAAAAATTTAGCAGTATCGTTAGTTCCTCCCATTCTCCATAGAAGTTAAAAATTAATAAACAATCAGAGCCATTTAATGCTTTGAACAATAACTTATTCTATTTGTTTCACATTGTGGCATTTTAATTACCGTCTTAAACCGTCTGATCTTTCAAAACCCTTACCACATTTTTTACAAATTTTTTTTTATTTTCTTATTTATAAATTATTATATGTCTAAGACTAAGTTATTTAATGTCAAGTATAAGATGCAATAAAAATAACACACATAATTTTAATGATTGAATGAATTTTTTGGAATGAGTTTTTTATTTTGATTGCATAATTTAAGATGTCTTTCCAAGTACTCTGTACTTAAGTAACCCTTACCACAATTTTAAATAGTAATATGTATATGAAGGCAGGGGAAATAAAATTTACAAAGAAACAAATACAGGCTATCCTTATCATTATTTGTGTTTATACACTGAATATATATATATATATATATATATTTATAAAAAACAATGGTTATACTTCCTTTTTGAAAAGTGACAACAGCGAACCTAACAACCAACTATAGTTGATACTGCTCAAAACAAGCAAATGGAAGAAGTTAACACTGACCGCAAAATCTTTTAAATGTATTAAAGGAAATTAGGGCAGCTCAAAAAACGTTCCCATATTGTTGGTGGAGTCGAAATTTTAGACGGTACATCACATGATGTAAAAAATATAAGATGTCTTTGAAAGCAGCTATTCTAAGAGCCCATGACAGAGCTGTCATGTTTTACGCAATAATAAATCAATTGTTACGTGTGGATTATTTAATATTTATGTTTGCAATGTAAATAAATTGATATATATATTTCTTAAATATTTATGATGAAAAAAAGCAGGGCAAGCTGGTGATAAATTGATATCCACCCATATTACAAGCTAGCCTTTTTTTATATGTAATCACATATAAGCCATGACAATAAGTATAGACAGCTGATCAGAAGAACATAAGTAACTAAGTTCTGAGTCGTTCAAAGTTCTTAGTTTTAATAAGTGATCTGACTCAGCACATGTTGTTGCTGATTGGTCGATAATCAGTTTGTTTTAAAATAATCTGGTTTATCTAAGATAGTCATCTTTACTAACAGAATAACAATCATGAGTAATATAAAAGTAAGACAGAGTATACTATAATGGGCATATACACGAGAAACAATGGTAATGTTAAAAATTGTTCGTTTGAATTTCATATCGGAAAGTTATCAATCATGATCGGAGGTTGTAAAATGAGCTGAAGAATAATTCTTTAAAAGAAAACATGATACATAAAGTCTTGACTCATTACGTGTACTTGTTGTTTCTTTGCATACTACTATGAGTAGAAGCGCTACTATAAGTTATTCGTAAATAAAGGTATTTACATTCAGTGGAAAGATAATAAGGGGCCTCTCATTAATTTTAATCATAATGTTTATACTAAGATATTAATAATAATTTAGGATACTTCGTTTTCGAACCAATACTAATCATGTTATTTACATTTTTTTAAACATTCTTTAGTTATTTAAAAAAAA
>JAPYYV010006291.1:0-18795 GCA_030522625.1 Copidosoma aretas | reverse complement strand
GAGTTAGTTTTGACAACCTAAAGATCAGACGTCTTGTAATTTGTTGCATAAAAATAAAAGTGGTGTTCAAAACGTAAAACTAGAAGTGTAATTATTTGCCGTCAAAATGCTTTGTAACAGTCAGGATTCCGAATTTTCAAATGGGCTGTATAAAACATGCTTGTAGTGAGGAAAGTGTATATTATCAAATCCAAAGTTAATATGATTAATACATGCATATTTATCCCCCTCTGGCTTTGCGCATTAGGAAACACTTTGGATCATTATGGATCGATTTGCGCAATATTTTATATTACTTTGTGCCCCTGGTAAGAAAAGTAAATCTCGCCACTCTGGCATGAGCGTTATGCGTTTGTGCCCTTTGCTCTATGGTATAATAATTGAATTGCGAACCTTAACAAAAAGTGAATAATTTTAAATCAAGCCTTTTATTCGTAATGTGTTTGGCTGAAAATGATCACATGACTGTGATTCAAACCAGTGGTAGACAAACGATGTGTCTCACACGGTTTTATGATTTTTTTGAAGTTGTTACGAAATTGTGAAAGTTCTGAAGTGCGCAATCATTAATTTTATGCATTAATTATTACATAGGTCTTTGTTAAACTGTTTATTTTTAACAATAAACATAAAAAAAGGTTGTCACCCATATAATCATGTTAACTTCGAGATACAATATCTCCATTTTTTACGGTTGGAAGGGTAAACAAGGATACCGTTAGTATCAGCAGGCTTGAAATAATTTAAAAATTCACAGCTGATCGTTCAAATTTATCCGCTGGAGCGTCCTTAATGGCATTCTACCATCAATTGTTTTGAGCTACCAATAACCCAACGAGTAATAGGTTTTTCTTTAGTATGTACGCTAATGACATGACACAAGTAATATAAGTAATTTGTTGTATTTTTCATTATCAAAGATCACGTGGTATTTTCATAAATTGTCTAAATATGAACTGGCAAGCCCCCGCTTTTAAGCCAGATCATGAATTTGCTTCCAAACTGTCCAATGACTTGAGAAGAGAGTATTACGATCAGCATAACAAGGCAACTGAAAAAATAGTCAATTTTTCTCCCGTTCGATTCAAGAAATTTACAAGGAATATCAAAGTGAGTAACTGTAAATATAATTTGACGTATCATTTATAAACACGATGCAAATAACATAAACTTAAAATATATTAGAAACGTTAAATTACAATGAATATATTCTACATATTTTTCAATTTATTTTATCTGCTAAACTTCAATAATATGTTACTACTGCGAAGTTTAAATACGTTTTTTTCTGTATTACACTATACATTGCGAGCCTGTGGTGCACCGTATTCAAGGAGATTCATCACCTTTTTTGACAGTTGAGCCATTGCACCCAGATTAGAATTCATGGTAAAATAAGACTCAACGAATACTGTACAATGCGAGACTGTGGTTCGCCGCATTTAAGGAGGTTCATCACCTTTTTTGACAGTTGAGCCATTGCACCCAGATTGCAATTCATGGTGAAATAGGACTCACCGAATATACATTTAAAATTTCGGGGCATGTTGCCGACAAAAATCGAAAAAAAACTCATTTGAAGTTCGAAATGCATACATGGGTCTTATGAGGAATTTTGAATTCTATACCAAAAGTAGAAAAAATTTTTGGATGAAAGTTCGGCCACATGCTACAAAAACTTCAATAAGGCAGTTGAAATAATCCTCTTTCTAAATCGCGAAAGTCAAAGGTTGCCAACGAAAGAAACAAAAGATATCAAATGTTGCAAATCTAAACCGGAAGTTAACATCCTTTTTAAAATAACTTGGTAAGAAGAAAATTCTCTAAATTACCATTTTTTTAAGTTTATTCGCTCATGCATGATGGACAAGACAATATATTAAGCACCAACTACATTTTTATTCGTTTATATTTAGCAAATCTCAAATTTATGAAAACCCACATAGTGACCCTACTTGATATGGCACCATGGTTACGAGCCTCCAAAAGTATCGATGTTTAGTTATATAAAATGTGACTTGGACGTCGAGTCTGATTATGATCAGTCTGGTTTTCTCCCAGACTTTTTTTGTTCCCCCACCCATTCCCCTCCGTAGCCTAGCGTGGCATTTCTCTACACCCTTACCTACCCCTAAGCTGGTCTTGTAGTTTGTGTACGGCCCCTTTCTATTACTATTTATATTTCTCCCTTCTGTTATGATTTTTGCATCAAAATTTCAAAGAGAGCAAAATGCACAGTCTTAAGTTTGTACTTTATATTAATTTTTACTACATATCTTCACTATTATCTTGCAATAATTAATATTCCTCATAAAGTACTACGGTAAACTCATAATACAAGATAAAATAAATTAATTCCCATGCTGCCATGGCTCACATAATTATAACATAGTCATTTTTACATCAATTAGTATGTGTGTGCCGAATTTGATATTGCTGGTGTCCTCTTAATGAAATAACGTAATATAATTCATATACAATCTCGACACATGTTTGTACAAGATATTGTAAGATTTCGTCAGGTACCATCGAAATGTTTTATTATTATTGAAAGCTGCGTAAAATAATCTATAATGTTGAATTTTTTTCGATAAGATTAGTTCCTAAATAGTACGTTCTGATAGACTAGCTTTCTGAAAATACTCGTATTAAACACACGTACAGTTTTAAAAAAAAATTTGTTTTAGAAATAAATTTAAACCTTTAAATTGTTATATTACTAATGACAAGATTGGCGATAACAAAGTATTATTTGTATTTTGGATTGTTTTCAAGATCGCTGGAGCCATCTTAATAAAAATTGAATATGAAAAATAATGTGCTATTATTATTGACATAAAATGTCATTAATGTGTTTTTAAATGATTATGATTAATGTGAAACATCAATAACATAATACATAATAATTTTGATGAAGTAAATACAGACAAAAAACATTAAATTACAGATTTATTAGAAGAAAACATTAATTAAAAATCACCCAATCAGTTTTCAATCGAGATCCAGAAACATCACCAAGAAAAATATTGATTTATCAGGATGCCCTGAAAAAAGTCGGTCTTGGTGCAACCCCACAAAGAAAAGAAGAGTTACTTAGGCATTTTTTTAAATTGTCATTAAAGGTTGTTCCGTCCGTACTCTTAAAATACGTTGATTATACATAAAACTGAACATAGTATAAAATTGTGATTTATACATTATGCGTTTAAAGTTTTCTGTAGCCAGCGTATCCAAAAAAGAAATTATTATGCTTTTCGTTTTATAGGTCAAACACAGATAATAATGAAAATCAACTGTTTTAAATTATTAAAATAAAAATTTTCTTTTAAATTTAGAAACAAAACGATAGGAACTACATTGAATCTTTATACTTTCTTGTTTTAGTCTTTTTTTAGTAATGATTATCAAGCCTATAAATTTTATTTAATTATTATCGAGCTATAAATATTATATATGAGGAATTTTGTTTATTTCAGAGATCCACCACATCGATTCTCTTGATATTATGTAATTTTTTATGATTTAATTCTTCTTATGTAAACAATTTTTATTCAACTTTTCTCATAAACTATTATTAATTGAATATAATAAGAAAAAGCTTTTAATTTGTCTAATAATTTGCTGTAGCTGAGTATATTAGATAAGTCGCAGTTTTATTGTAAATTGATTTTTTTTTTAGACAAGGTTATACACTTTACTAGTGAGGTACAGGCAGTAACATCTAAAAACATTGATTGTAATTTATTACTTAATAATATACATTTTCTAAGTAAACAGAAAACTTTTTGTGACATTTAACAAAAAAACTGCCGATACCCTCAAAAAGTAATAATTTTAATCATCTTGATTTTATACATAGTTGCAGTAAAATTAATAATTAAAGAATAATTTTTGGGAAATAAGTAGATATAATACAAGTTAATGAGAAACCTTTTGTCCGTGAGAAATCAATACAGGCTTTTAAGGAATCACCTGTCCGAGAAAAAACTAGGAGGGCATTACTTCCTGAATGGTCTTGCAAGGACTGTCAGAAAGTGAGATTATACGAAATAATAAAATTATTTCTTACAATTTTTTTTAGTGAGTCAAAAAAAAGTGGAGGGTTAAACTTTTTCTCAAAACGAGGCCTTATCTGCAATAATACCTTTATTATCATATTTAGTCAATGTAACGCATCTCTAATATGCGATCAATAAGCTTGCAAAGAATGATTAAGTACACTGAGAACAAAATAAAGCCACCATAGCTCGACAGTAGAGCAGCTCTGACTGAATATTTGGAAAAGCATACGTGAAGCGTGCGCTGCTTTTCATTTGAAGCAGCTTCTGCTCCACATCGTGCGCTGCTTTTCATTTGAAGGCTTCTGCTCCACATGAAGTTGCAGTCGCACTATATATTGTATAGATTTATTACGACTCGACTGTGTGCCCGGTGTGGAGCAGAAGCTGCTTCAAATGAAAAGTAGCGCACGCTTTACGTATGCTTTTCCAAATATTCAGTCAGAGTTGCTCTACTGTAAAACTACGGTGGTTTTATTTTGTTTTCAGTGTATATTTCACTTATAAAAGATGTTAGTCACATATCCGAAAAGATTCTTATAAAAAATTTAAAAAACATTCCTATTTCCATTAGGTGAATACTACATAAAAAAAAAATAAAAGATGTTGCCCTCAATAATACGTAACAAAATAGGACAAAACCAAATGTCGGATAAGGGCCCAAATAAAATGGAAAAATAGCGAAACGTAAATAACTTTTTTTTCATTGCCCGTAAAAAAAGCGATTCATTATAAAATGATTATTAACTTGGAAAATATGGGTTATTTATAAATCAAAAAAGAATTACAGTCGGCTGAAATCGCCAGAAAACTTTTTTCTTATATTATTTGGTGATAAATAGAATTAAGTTAAAAAAATTATGATTGTCTTTCTGATAAATATTTATGCCCCGATTTATGTTTCAAATTTACATATAAAACTAGATTTGTGCTTTTTCAGAAAACCACAAAATTACGAGATGATCCAACAGAAACTTTTTGCAAACAGTCAAATAAACAAAAAAATTTTCCTCCGGAAAATGGCTCTAAACAGTTGTTAGACCAGATAGGGTCTTCTGTAAGTGCACTTTTCTAATATTGTAGTTAATTTACAACCTGATAAATTAGGCCATTACCGGACATTTGGATTTATTTAATTTTACTACATGTATTATTGTGATTGGGATCATTGCAATTCATTTTTCAGGTAAAGTATTAATTGAAAAGTAAAAAATCTTGTTTTATTAGACTAAAAGGGTTGGTGTATGTATGTATAGAATAACATCTTGTGATCGAGTTTTCGGACACTTTCTGACATCTGATTGGGCTGAATTTTTGCACACAAATTAGGTTTCGATGACAATGCGATGTTGTATATTCAATTTTGTGGTAAATCAAATATGGCCACCACAATAAAATGACGGATAAGCTTTGTCTTTAAAACCCCATCGATATGGGTATCAAATGAAAGAGGATAACGAGTAGAAAACAAAAAGCTGTAAATGTCATTTAAAATTCAACATGGCAGCCATTAAAAAATGGTGGATTACCTTCTGTAATAAATTGCCATTGATATGGGTATTAAATGAAAAAGCATGACGAGTAGAATACAACACGCTGTGAAATTTCAATATTAATTATAAAAATTGTACAATACATTCTTAAAAAGTAATTTATAACTGAAAAGAATATGATAAAAATGAGAAAAAAAATATTTTAAAATAGTTTTCTAAACCAACATAACAAAGTAATGCACTAAAAAAAAAGAAAAAAATGGCTTTGCACATACAACTTAAAACTCTTTAGTAGCAAGAACAATAATTTGTTGAAAAAATTTCTCATTAAACAATGCAAATGAAAAGTGTGGGTGCTGACATAAAATTGAACATTAGAAAATCCAGTCATCATTAAGAAATATAATTTTCATGCAATAATACTTACGATACAATGTACACCACAATATTTTTTTATATACTATCAGTCTGATAAATATAATACACATAGACAAAAATCTTGTATCGTAAACAGATAGTAAACTAACTGCCGGACGCTGCAAAATGAAACTTACTACCCATATATACATGTTATAATTGTACCCATGAATGTATGTGATTACACTTCATAAGTTGTTATAGAGCAGAAGAGTATCAAAACGAATACCATGTCAGCGCCCACACTTTCCATTTAAATTCTTTAATGAGAAGACTTTCGACCGAATTATTGTTCTTTCTGATGAAGAGTTTTAAGTTATATGTGCAAAGCAATTTTTTTTTTTTAGTACATTTCTTTGTTATGTTCTTTTAGAAAAATGTGTTTTTAAATGTATTTTTTAATTTTTTTATAAATTATATAAGAAAAAAGTTATCGTAAGCATTGGTTTAACTATTATTTTAGTGTTACAATCATTTTCCGGAAGACGAGAGAAAAGAAAGAATGGACTCTTGCTCGTGACATAGAGGTCAATTCAAAGAATATATGGATACTCCTGGAAGTACGTTCATCTTACATATATATATATATATATATAAGTATTAGCGACTACTCTCTTAATTTTTTAGAATTGCGTTACATATTTACATTTGAATTATAATTAACAAATGGTCTGGACAAAAATTCACCAGAGCAGCGACAAGAATTTCTGTCGACCAAAAAAAGAATTGTCTCTCGAAGGCAAGTGAAGCATTCCTAAAAAAAGTGAAATTGCACTCGGATTACAGTGACCAGAATCAAAATATATGATAATTAATAATCACTTGACGAAATTTAGGGAAAATAAGCAATCAATTTGAAGATTTTGTCTCACATTTCGTATATAATATGCGGTTTGAATAAATTTTGCAGCAAATACACTTCATGTTCTTGTTACGCATGGTAGGTATGATAAAAATTATATGGAATAATTATTTTATCTATCTAAAGTTGATTTGAGCCAGTTACAGCAGAATAACCATGTTAGTAATTATGATATTATTTTAATTTCACCATAAATATTTTTAGGTTTCTGGAATCCAGATATGAAATCATATAATTATTCAAGTTCTGAGTAATGAATTCCCGTACAATGTAAGTCATGTGAATAAATAAAATATTAAAAAAAATTTTGATAATTTTACAGTGATAAAGTAAATATGTTTTTTCAAACTCTGATTTATAATTTTCAAACATCCGTACAAGTGATTCGCAAATAAATAAATAAATAAATAAATAAATAAATAAATAAATAAATATATATATATATATAAGAGTATGTATGTATGTATAAATGTATATACTTCTTAATTCTGGAGATCAATTATTCGTAAAAACAACAATTTAGAGACACACCTATAGTATCCCGACTTTTTTCCCTCCACATACATGTAGGAAAGTTGAGAGTTGTGTGATATACTTTTCCAGCTTTTTCAGAAAAATTTCGCGAAAATTTTTAAAAACGACACAACCACAAACTTATGGCCCACTCTTTTGCGCACAACTTATTTCTCTCATAGCTAAAGCGATTTGGAAAAAATTTATTTTAAGTTATTGGAATAAGGTTCTATTTGACCTATGGTTAAGTTAAAAAAGTCAATCCCTTAAAAAGTTACAGCGAATTGAAGTTAAGGCTTTAGACAAACAATTTACGTCTCAATTAATTTTTTTGTAAAATTAATTTAATCAACTGTAACTTTTTACTCGATCAATATTTCTTAAAAACATAAACTTTATTTGAAGTTCTAAACATATGCTATAATGCAAATTATAGGTTAATCAGAAATAATCATCTTACCAAAAGTAAAAATGAGTTTACTTTAAACAGGGCACATTCTTTTCGTCCTGATTTGGTGCATCCGAAATGGCTCGCGATACGGTTACAGAGATATAAAGTCTCTAAGTTTACTATTTGAATACACTTCTTATGGAACCCGTCGTAACGATGGGTTCATTTTTGAGACATCTTCCTTAATAACTTGAAAACGGTTCTTACAAATTTTCTCAAAAAATGTTATAGTAATTTTTAATCTTTGAATAAAAAGATTATATTTAAGTCCAAAATAGCATAACGTTACGTTTGACGTTACTTTTTTCGCTATTTATTAAAAAAAAATCCATGTTGCTTGCACTATATTGTGGGCAAGTATCAGATAAACAAAATTACAGTGTCATTTTGCTTTAGGACAATTCCATATTTAGTTATTCAAATAAATATCTCAAAATAGTATATTACGCACCAAGGGAACAAAGTATGCGGTTCCCTTCCGGTGTGTAGTTGGCGCCCGAGCGAAGCGAGGGCGCCACACATCGGGAGGGAATGGCATACTATTGTTCCCATGGAGCGTATACTTTTTTTACCATACCCGGCCGAAAGTTCGTGAAATATATATTATTTGAAAACAAACGGGATTAGCCCGACAACGAAGGATCGTTCTATACAAAAAAGTGGTTAGGCACTGTATGAGATCATAAAATATAAGTTGAACCATACAGTACCGCGAAAAAAGAAAAAGGTAGCGCATAGGTGCATTCAAAATCTCGTAACTTATATACTTGTCGTGTTGGGCCTGTACTCTCTTTCGTTCTCTTGAAAATTTAGAGAAACAACTGCATTTTTATTTAGAGCATATCAGAGTCTCGGTAGATACAGCGATAAGCGTGAATAACCTTCACACTTAACTCAACAGTGTTAACGTTTGGAAACGAGTAAATAGTATGTTCACTTAGATTTATAGAGAGCGAAGCTCGTTCATTCAGATTGTCAAGAGAATAAAAAATAGTGATGTCCAATGTGCAGCGATTACCTAGAAAAATATTCTCATGAATGTCAAATAATTTGAATGATCTATGGTAACAGTGTATATTGCAACATGACGTCATGTATATACGCGGCTACATGGCTCTATACTTCCACTAATTTTATTCAATGACCGAAACAGAGAAGCACAAGTTTCATGTAATATTTTATTAAAAAAATGCGATAATCATGGGTTCGATACATATACATCTGCGCGAAAAAAAATGAAGCAGTTCGAAATGAGCTGGATGACAGCTGGAGTATATATAGTGATAGTCAGCTGTAATTGTTTTACGTGCATATAGAGAAAAACATGCGCAGTGTGCTTCTGCACGTCCAAATAGTGGGGAAACAATGGCTTGCTTTGGTCCCTGATATACGGGAATACACGCGAACTTTCGACGTGGGGATGGTAAAAAAGAAATTTTATTGTACAGTTTTCGGTTTTTTATTTTTTATCCAATATGTTACTACCACAATTACTGCGCACACACTTGATGCGGTTAAGTAGGTTTGTCCCGACCATTTGTGGCAACAACGTAATTGTCCAGTAATATATTTGGTTTACCAACTACACTTGATTGGCACTGTACTGGATGTACATCAGTTTTTCAGGTTAGTTCCCTTGCATCAGGAAAAGAAAGACGGTTTTTTCGTACCAGGAGTAAATCATCCAATACATAGTCACTAACTAGTAGATAGACGGTTTAAGATTTATTGATAACAATTGAATCATACTAATTATAAGGAACGTGAAAACTTTATTGTTTTGATAATATTTTCATGGGCATTTACAAACAAAATTTATGCGAGAAAAACAATTGCATTGATTAATAGTAATTTTACCATGTGTCTCGCGCGACGATTTTCGCCCATTTTATTGAACCAGTCTATTTACTAGGCCTACAGGCATTGGTGAAGTTATGGATATTTCTTACTTTTCTTGATCATGGACGGATATAGCACAAGACAGAGAAGGATGGCGTGAGATGGTACTCTCGGCAAATAATTTTCGTATTCATAATGCTATCTGATAATAATAATAATAATAATAATAATAATGATAACAATATTGCTTTATTTATGTCCAGTAATAATAAAACTTTAATCAGGTAATTTATTTATAGCAATGTGGTCAACTTACATACAAAAAATATGTATTAGTAACCATTTATCATAACAAAGTCATGTAAAAAATAATAATTACAATATTATTTTTTAAATTATTATTAAAATTGTTTAATAATTCACCAAACGTGTATAATAGTTAATATCATAGGAATTCAGTTATATTATACAAACAATCATACATAAACGAGTCTCCAGCTTTTGATGAAAATAATTTGTTCTTCATAATGGTCATTATACGTATTTACCATGTATACGATTGAAGTTATAATATAAAGAGATATTGCAATACTTTTAAATGGCTTTAACTTAATATTTGGTATGTTATAATAGTCGTCTGGTTAATGAGACAGTTAAAAACGATTATGCCAAATTTGTTATAATACATGAGTAGCAAACTCGCTTGTAATATAATACTTATTGATTAGATCTCTGCGCCTCGAAAGCTTACTGTGACTAAATCCTGAAGAGCAATTGCAAAATATTATGTTGATTAATTGCTCATGTTCCGTTTTCACATTTGATAGCGCAAACATTTTTAAAATACAAGACTATTATCACCACAATTTAGTTTGTAGAATAATAACTGTCTAACGATAATAAACCATTCTTAATCACAATTTTCACTTAAAAAAAAATTTCGTGTAATGCAAAATCTGGACATTATGAGTATAAATTTTGAAAATTCATATTTATTTGTTATAAAAATTGACATGCCTTGATTAAAACTTATCAAGACTAAAAGTTTTCGGAATATCAAAATCTCTGATTTTGAAGATTACCTATAAAAAGTTTCTGTAATGTAGCATTTCTTTTTGGGTAACTATGTGAATATTTATTTTTGTTATTACGATTATTCATTAAATATGTTACATTAAAAACAAATATTGTAAATTTATGATACTTAGATATTATTTTCATTATAAAATTATTTCTAAATAACATTTTTTATTAAATCAAATTCTTGATCCCACTATACCTTGAAATGACGAATTCAAAATCTTAACTTTTCGAAAAAAAGACAACCACCCGATAAATTTGGTCGATTTTTCTGATATTATTTCCCATCCCGTATTCTCTTTACGATCCCCCCACACAACGTTTTAGTACCTAACTGCACTCCCACAAAATAAGGATAAATTTGTTTGAATGCTCTTGTATTTATGTTTCCTCAAAGTTTTAAATCACCCTATACTTCTTCATCAATTTGAGAGCAAATAACCTTATTACTTTTCCATACCCTGCTCGTACTGCCTCCCTTTTCGGATGAATTCACATCAATAAAACTGATAGCAAATTCACACACCACCTTTGAGGAATTGCTAAGGGTGCGTTGTTTTTTTTTTTCTTAGATTTCCATTAAGTCCATCAAATATATGATTTATTAAGTATAATCCTACAAATAATAAAATAGTACCAAGACAAAAAAAAATTAATAAACCGATTAAATATCTATACCGTGGTTCTCGCCGTTAGCCGTACTCACAACGAGAAGACAGAAATCCCACATCTCTCTTTACCGAAATATATTCAATGAATTCAGTAAAATTTACCTATATGTCTTGGTTTCTTACCATTCAGAACGTGTAATGTAACATATTAATTGTTCATAAACAAATCAACAAATAAAAGATGAAATTTATACGTTGTTATCTTTATTATAAAAGTTTTATTCAAATTTTAATAATATCATCAGAAAGAATTTAACATAAAACTATACAACATAAACGAAGAAAATATTAACAGAAAAATTTTAATCTTATACAGTTTGCTGTAATTTTCATTCCATTACACGTAAAAATAAATTCATAAATTGTATGATAATTATATAAATATGTACTTTATCATGTCATACAATATTATTTATACAATCATCTTGCAAAGTTTTACATTTATTTTTTATCATACGTTAAGTAAAATATTTTTTTTTAATTTATTAATATCAATTTAAATACCAAAAATATCTTTTCAAACTATTTCTTCTATTTTTGATTTATCATCACGATCAATTTGAATACAAAATTCATTTTTACTTTTGCATCTTGATAGAGCAATATATACAGTTGACCTTCCAGAAACAAATTTTTTTCCACATATGAAACCAAATTTTTTAAAACTTTGACATTGCGATTTAATAATGGTCATAGAAAGTGCTCGTACTGAAGGAGATTGCTTTCTGTATAAAATTAAGAGAAATGAAGATGCATTCCCTGTATTTACGGTTATCTTTGGAATAAAAACTTTTTCCCTAATTTGTTCACCACTTATAATTTTAGCTTCAATGATGTATTTAAATAATTTTGTAATTTGTAATCTTATGACATTGCATAAACTATCAGCAATACTTAAATTCCTTATCAGCATTACTATTGCTCCAATTTTTTTATTTAAATCATACGGTGGTAAACCTTGACGAACATTATTTATTACTTTAATTAGAAAATTTATGTAGATGTCATCGTTAGATTCATCAACTCCTTTCTAAGTAGCATAATTTATGCTGAAATGAGTTTTTATTTCACCTGGTGAATTATTTAGAATTTTATTCTTAAACATTGAGTACACTTATTATGCGACGTAAGAATAACATTGTATATTGAAAAATTACAATTGTTAAAAAAAATTTATGAGCCAATATCATAAGTTCTCCATGTTTGGAAAACTTCGATGGATTTGATTTTCCCTTTTTCTATTTTTAACAATAATTTAGAAAATTCTGAGTATTAACACTGAATAGTAATACTCAGTCTCATAATATGAAAATATGGCCAAAGAAAAGACGCCTTAATACTTTCGGATATAATCATACTTCTTCTACTATTATTAAAAACTAGCAGAATTTAACGAAAATCTTCACTCAAAATTATCAATTTGTTTCTAAAATATATGTACTACACAAATCACACAAATCACGTAAAGTTCTGTCAACTATTTCTAATGTTTTTTTGGGATCATCGAAGCTCCGTCCAAAATTATTAAATCTACTTATCTTAATTTTCTTTCTCTGATTCGCATTCGAAAAATTAGCATTTAATACCATCTAAATCTAAAGGTACACGAAAAGTTCTGTGACTGGTCATTTCCTTAGGAAGTAATATTGACGATAAATCAGTCCATGCCGTCGATAAAAATTTTTTACCAAGAGAAATAAAAAAAAAATGAGGGTTTTGTATAAAAAAGTTTTTCCTGAACCTCCAGGACCCTCAAGAAAGAGAATCTTATTTCTTCCTTCACATATCGTCTTGAAAATTTTAATTTGATCGATATTTAATTGACTGTACAAAGAATTAATCATTTTTGTACAAAATGCAATTTCCTCAGTATTATTATCTATATTTAATTGAATATGGACCGGAATAGGTAAATTGAACCATTTACAAGATCTATCTCCTGATTTAAAAATTTTATTGATGTGTAAAACAGTATGATTATGTTTATTATTAACAAAATCTTCACTCAAATGATCTTTAATTCATTTCAAGTTTTATCACCTTGTATATTTTCCGAAATTAGAAACTAAGCGAAAAATTGACAGAATTGATAAGGTAATAAACCGTGCTAGCTACATTGAATATATCGTCAATCTGTGAAACATGATAAATCAATCCCATAGCTATTGCTACATCTTTGAAATTTGTATACATTATTCCATTATATGTTTTTAATTTATCAAATGATGTAATGTCGCTTCTGTAAATTTATTTAATATCAATTTATATAAAAATATTTCTTTATCTGTAGGAGATACTATATTTAATCTTCCGATTGTAAGATTTTTTACATTCCCTGTTTTTACCCAAATGCAAAATTAATAATTACAAATGTGGTATTCTAGAATATTAATATATTTTACTGACTTCGCAAATCATTAATTTTGTTCAATTTAAGTCAAGCTATAAGCGGTGTTTGCCAATTTTGTATTTTACTTTCCATGTTGTTTCCTCAAAAACAATTCTTTGTTTATTTTATAGATGTATTGGCCAATTTACTACCTTATGACTTCTCCCACCAATCGGAAATTCCTGCAATTACCGTGCTGCCTCCATTGGGCTCAAGTATCTACCGTCAACATAATTTTTAATCACATTAAAAATTTCTTCTTCATTGACATTCATTTTTTTTTTATTCCAATATATCTGTCACTCTCATTGTGTATGTAATCATAAATGTATCTTGTACTTTGTATTGCAGCAGAACACTCAACATTTATATGACATTTATATTTTATCAACAGAAATTTATTATAAGGTACAACCATTGGGTTGCCCACTAAAATTTCACTTTTATTTTTAAATTTGTAAACGTGATTCTTAAAGATGTTACTTCTTCTTTTGTATAGAGGATAGCCATTTTTGTTGTTGTTGTTTTTTTAGAAAAGGTATTGGAAAATTTTTAACACATTTTTTATTACTATTATTCAAAGTGCTTTCTCTTTTGTGAGGACCATGAAGCATATACTAAATTACTAATTTTGTAAGTTTCTTTATTATTCATTAATAATTCAGCACATGTAATATCATCTATATCTTCAGATCTAATTATCTTGTTATCAGGATGTGAGGTTATTAAACTATGTGGATGTGGTAGGCCACGTTTTTAGAATTCAATTGTGCAAACGTAAGCTAATACTTTACCAAAAATATTTTCACGTGTAATGTCACCTTAAACTGATTTAAATTTTGTGTAAAATAGTCGAACTGTTGTGTTAGGTATATCATTTGACATGGTTCTTTTTGGAAATAAAAAAAAAAATCATTTTAACTATTTTCATTAAGGATCACATGTTACTTTTATAAAAAATCTGGTCAACCGCATTTTCTCATAATAACCATTGCATCCTTATAATGTTGTTCCATATATCTCGGTCCCCCTATCTATGTTGACGGTATTATATAAATATTTCCAATCTTCTCATTGTTTTCAAAATTTTTTGCAATATTTGATGCACTATTCTTTATCGCATCCAAAAAATAGCCATAGCATCCAATTCTTAATTGGTTTTCATTAGTTCTTAAATCTTTCAATCTGTTATGTTCTATCATAATATATATAAATGTAAAAAAAATTGTTCAGTTAATCTGCCCCCATGCAATAATGAATAGACATTTCTTACATCAGGTCGATAGGATAGTCTGCACGAATAATAATGCAACAATGTAAGATTTCCATAGTTATATGTACAGTTTTTTTAATAATTTGTACTCCATCCTACATCAACTAATGGAAAAATTATCGGAAAAGCCATAGGATCAACAAAATGAGATAATTTATTCATGCATGTTTATTTTGCATGATTCTCCGGTAAATCTTTAGGGTCAACACAAAGATCAAAATTTTCTGGTAATCCCGAGTCAGAAACAATTATTGCACCAGATTCAGCTATTAAAGGTTTGTTGTATGTATGTTTTTGATGCTCATTCTTTTTAAAAAAAATCATTCTATAATTTAATAGTTTTTGTACATTGGACAGGTAATGCAAATGCTTATAAATTTTAGCTATGGGTTTTTTTTCATTATAGTTGAAGTTTTGACAAAAAACAGCAATGTCATTAGTCACAAGACTTTTTGTACTATATTTTGATTTTCGCAAGTACAGTCCTGTTAATCATTTTGACTCAATCAGGGCTTAAATTAAAGGCCTTTTCGCAAGCTTATATTAGCAGTATAAACAGAGAACAGAGCTACAGTTGAGAGTACTCTATATAGTTAAATCAGCTAAATTTCTACTTATTAAGTATGTAAATTTCAATTTCACTTATAAAACAGTAAAATACAACTGAAGAATTAGAAAAAAAATTTATTGTTCGTAAAATAAACTTTATTTTACTGGATAATGAGTTAAAATTTGCCAATTTGCTGTTTATTGCGGAATAAGTAAAATTTGACTATTTAATCAGTAAAGGTAATGCAAGTATTATACATATGTAAGTTTTTTACATTCTTTTACGCTGGTCACTTTAGGTCAGTGGTTACGGTGTTGGATTCTGTCGCGAAAGGTTACGGGCTCGATTTTCGATGGGGCAATATTATTAAAAAGTAATCTCTGTTTTAACACATCGTTGATAATCGCAGTATACTTAATGATGTGGAAAAAAATGAAATATTAATCAGTAATGGTAATAAATCATTGATAAACTGACCGATTACATTTTATGAATTATTAGAATAAGTTTCATAATTTATTCAAAATTTGATTATAAATAATGAAAGTGAAATTAACGATTATTTCATTCATTTTTTTTAACAAAAATAACCATTCATCAAACAATTTTTTTATGTAATTATGAAATTGAAAAATCTCCATTGGCTTATTCATTATTTTTATTAATCTAATAAATGGCAACAGATACACCTATACATAGTGAAAAATACAATGTCAAGTAGTAAAAACTTTAATGTCAAAAATAAGAAAAGAATATTTTTCTCCAAAAAAAGCATCCTTTTAACTGCTTAATAAGTGTGTATTGACTCATGTAGTTAGTCACTATGAACTTACTAAATGAGTGGAAAATTCTTACTGTTTGATTTAGTGAATAGTAACTGTTATTCAGTGCACGACAGATGACTAACAGAATAGTTCAATATTAACTTATTACCAGTTAAACTTGACTGATTTAACTTTAGAGAGTAGAGGAGAGATTTTTTCGAAAAGTCGATTTTTGCGTAGCCACGTTCTTCTTGCTGTAGCACTTCTCAGGATAAAAATTTTGGTTGTCCGGCGAACTATCTCGGATGAACCTAGTCAGGACGAAGAGAATAAGCCCTGTTGTGACTTCTGTTATTGCTCCTGGACGATGTAACCAACGGAAAGATCTTTCTAACTTTTGGTATCCCAAAAGTGGTTTTTTTCGTGGATCTCGACATGTACATATTTTACTATACATATATATAGTATACGGACTGAAAATCTTCCGCCCCTCTCGCCCGCCAACCCGCCCCTCAGCCCCCCTTATCGTTCCTCAGCCCCTCCACTCTCATATCACGAGTGAATTCGTTGTATTTTTAAGTGTTTTGAGTGATCGTCATTTGTTTGTACCCCCTCAAAAAATCTATCGTTTTTTCCGTGATTCCACGTAAAAATAATTATGTAAATTTTTTGTTAGCCCCTTCTCAACCCCCCCTCGACCCCCCTTGCAAGCCCTTAAAAACTTAGAAAATTTTCAGGATTGATCGACCCCTCGCCCCTCAAAAAATTTGGAAAAATTGAACTTATGCTTATTTTCATAGACGAAGATGGCTGAAGTCACCCGGAAGACACTATATCGCGGAATTTGGTAAAAACAGATAAATAATTCCATTTCCGACGAACCATCTCACTAAAAACCTCTAACATCGTCGAATATTCCCGAAAACAACCGGATGCAGCCGAAGTCAATCCTTTATATCCACTTGGAATTTTTTATTTTTCCGCACAACTAATTTAATAAGTAGACAGATGCGGAACAATAAAACGGACCGTTAGTGACAAAAGTTATGAAAAGATAATTGCCAAACCGTACGCTCTGGCTCAATACGAAATAAAAATATGATACAACTCAAGTACCTACAACCAAATAACCAAATACACTCGCACGCTTATAAGATAAAGATACGTATTATGGGCCAGTTACTCGACGACGTTTTAATTATCCATAGATTATAAGAAAAAACAAAAAAATATATAACAATTAATTTTTTGGCACAATTTAAAGCGGTAGACTCTAGAGAACAAATTCCTACAGCAAAAATGATAAAAAGAGTTCACAAAAAAATTGAAGTTAATAAAAAGCCGAGTCATTTTTTGTACATATTATGGGCCTCCTGTTTTTACTTTGCCCACCTGGCCCATAATGTATGTCCATATAATAAGCCGTGCAAAAAATTACTTATAAACATTGAAAAAAAAACTATATATGTTAAATATTATATATTTTTGCAATATTAAAGTAAACAAATTTGTAATTGTAAATGAGAAGTATTTCATTACAAAGCATAAGTTAATTATTTTTATACAAAAAATGATTTAAGTTATTTTAATTTCAGGCAAAAATATTGAGATCACTTTGGCCCGGTCTCACATCTTTTAACATTTAATTCCTTTAATCTATCGTCAATAGATTTTGTCGCTTCTGTTATGTCGGGCGAGTGACATATACGTTTCGGGTCTAAGCTCGCGCTCAATAACCCGGGTACTATTTCGTATTTGTGCTCTCGTTAAAAACGCGTAAACGGCGATCGTTAGAATACAGTCGCGTTTCCGTGGAACTTTATTCGCGAGGGCATGAGGTCCCTGAGGACATGAGGCTCGCAACAGCACGTAACTCTATTCGCGAGGGCATGAGGTCCCTGAGGACATGAGGCACGTAACAGCGTGTAATGCTATTCAATTCGCGGTAGGAAACGAATCTGCAAAGGTGCGGCGTAGGAACACGAAGGCACGAGGGTCTGTGAAAAACGGACCTGGCAGGTTTACATTAACTTACTATTTATTTAGCCACTCGTATTCGGTACACGTGGGTACCGTGGAAAGAAAGAAAGGCTATTGCCGGACGGCTCGGTCGTATTTCCGTCAGTGTTTTTAGAGAGAGAGATCTAGTTGACGGCCCTGACGCTCTTGGGCCTGGGGATGATGCTCAGCAGTGCTAGCTGAAGTCGACTTGGAGGTAGTACTCCATGGCGCTCAGGCAGTGGTTGACCCAGAGGTAGTGCTCTGACGCTCTGGCAGTGGTTGACCCAGAGGTAGTGCTCGATGGCGCTCTGGCAGCGATTGACCCAGAGGTAGTACTCTGACGCTCTGGCAGCGATTGACCCAGAGGTAGTGCAGTACTCCGGCAGAATTAGACCCAGAGTGAGTGCTGTAGAGCAACTGACTTGTTGTATGAT
>JAPYYV010006290.1:0-23442 GCA_030522625.1 Copidosoma aretas | reverse complement strand
GCATGATATAGCGCTGTAATTCTTTTCGTGGCAGCAGTGCGTTGGGATTGTTTTCGTCAAGGCACATGTCGCTGTGATCGTCTTCCATTGAGGCATCGACTTATTGTCATGGCTTATATCCGATGATATATAAAACAAGATGTGCAACTATACGGACTTCGATCAATCACCGGCTTGCCCTGCTATTTGCCATATTCAATAGATAACCAATAGCTAAGCCAATTTAGTAACATTGCAAACTGGAATATTGAACACTCTACAATAATTACAATTGATTCGATATTGTGGAAAACATGACAGGTCTGTCATTGGCTCCTACAATAACTGCTTTAAGAGACATCTTATATTTTGTTATAATATACCGTGTACGATTTCGACTCAACCAGCAACGTGGAAACGTTTTTTGAGCTGCCCTAATTTTCTTTGATAACATTCGGGAGCTTTCGCGATCAGTGTTTATTTCCCTCATTTGCTTGTTTAGAGCAGTATAAACTATTGTTGGTTGTTTCGTTCGTTGCTGTCAATTCTTGAGAATAAAGTACAACCCAAGTTTTTCTTTTCTATTTGCATAAGTTATGCTATTATACTCTAGTTATTCTTTAATATTCTTTCATTTTTTATGAGACGAGCGATAGTATGTGCAATCACGAATAACACAGAAGATAAAATGTATTTATTTCTTTGTCACTTTTATTTACCCTTGCCTTCGTGAACATAGTACTATCAACAATTGTGGTAAGGGTTACTTAACAGCAGAACACTTTGGAAGACATCTGAAATTATGTAATGAAAATAATAAACGATGATTTATTTCAACATAATAATTACGTGTTATTTTAATTCTATTTTATACTTGAATTTTAATAACTTAGTTTTACAGGAGCAGATTTCTAATTCAAATAAGTATAGAATAGACCAAATTGAAAAGAAAACCGTAATAAACATTATTTCTGTCCATCTCCTAACCAACGCATCCGCTTACTATCATCTTCATTTAATTTTTAATACAATTTTCGTAGGATTGAATTTGACAATAAAAACGAGGAAAAAACTGTCACATTTCGAAGTGGGTGTATAGCTAATATTTGCTCGAAAATAATAGAACAATATGGCGTATTAAAAATGAGTATACGTACAATAACAATAAGTGTACGTAGGTTTATACGGTATAAAGTTAGGTGTTTACTTAATATTTTTCTTAAAATATTATTTATTAATTAGTTTTTTTCATAGTATTTACAAACAAGAATTATTGGTTCATATTACATGAGATTCTATACTTCATTTTTTCAATAACTTATTTGAATTGGACTTATATTTCACAATTTACTTAAACTCTGAAACTTAAAATTTATTGTGGCTTAATAGGGTATACCTGAGGAATGAATATCTTAGTCAAAATTCACGAAGAAACAACTAGCGGCTTGACATATCCAAAGGACTAAGCCTTTGCATATAAGGCACGACCGTTACATTTTAGGATGTCTCCTATAAAATACATGTTTATAAAGTATAAAAAATTAGATACAATGACAGCCACGTATTCTCTGAAACCATAAAGAAGACTCGTGCTGTTCAGATTTCCTAATGCTATTTTAAATGAAGCAGACAGTCCAAGTGCTGGCATCTCGAAACAAGTGGACTGATAAAGCTAGAAATGGGATTGTGGATGCAGCTTGAGAAGACGAATATCATGCCACCAGAATCATGACGATCAAACAGCAGTTCGTTAAATAACCTCAAAACACCAATCAATAATTTGTATGGCCATCCGGAGCCTGCCATTCGGACTAATCTTCAAGCAGTTGGCATTCATAATACATGTGTCCTGCAACTCTGAAAATTTGTACAATTGTAGTATACATGTGAAAAATTGATTTAAATTGCTTTTTATCTCTGATTAATTGATTACTTGCGCTAATTTACATGACACGTGAAAATTCTACTCCGACGATGAACTTTTATTGACTCCCAGTCAGACTAAGTGCTGGTATCTCAGAACGAGTGTGCTGATCAAGCTGTAGATAGAAACGTTGGTGCAGCTTGAGAGGACGACAAAAATGCCATAAGAATCATGACGATCGAATAACAATTCGTCAAATAACAGCATAACACCAATCAACAATTTTTATGGCCATCCGGAGCCTGCCACTGGGACTAATCTTCAAGCAGTTGGCATTCATAACACATGTGTCCTGCAACTCTGAAAATTCGTACAATTGTAATACACATGTTGAAGATTGTTTTGAATCGCTTTTTAGCCTTGATTAATTGATTACTAGCGCTGATTTACATGACACATGAAAATTCTCCTTCTATAAAAAAATTATACAGTATTAGTTAACGTGCTTTCATTTTAAAACCAATGGGGCCGATATTGCTCAAATTGAAACTGGAACTTCCCTACATACAGACGAGTAAAAAGCTGCAAGTTGGGTTTGCTTAAGTTTAAATTATATATGAAAACCCCGGTGAAACCTCAATTGTTTTTTTTCGTGGGCGAGAACATAAGCCATTTGGTCAGTATAATGATCGTGCCTAAAAAGGAGCTAGGTGGTAGCTGGGGGGAGTTAGGGAAGAGCCTGATAGGGAGCAGTTGAAGAGCTAGAAGGGAGTGCGAGGAGCTTGTACTTACCCTGAAACCATACAACTGCATAATATAGGAAGATATTTATATTAATTGTATAAGATTCTATGTTTCATTCAAGGAAGAGAATAAGCCCAAAACATTGAAAACCAGACGTAAATTAAAAAACGTTTAGGTAACTTATCGATTTTTTTTTAAGCTTCGGTATGTAAAGTTGTTAACATAATATTATATGAAATACATTGCAATATATCCAGCCCTGGCTATATTATTGTCAGGTTAAATGACACTTCTCATAACTTTTAATAAACATTTATTGTAAAACATTCAAAATGTGTGCTATATAGGGCCGATTAGCCATCTTTACGATGCCTTACAATCTGTGCTGTAGTCATTGGAAGTTATTTCTTGAACCCTAATTAAATTGGAGATTCGTGTGACGATTGTTGAGAGCGCAGTCAAATTTAATGATTCTATAGATAGCAAAATGTGGTTAGGCAATCTTTAACACATTGAAAATTTTAGGAAAAGAAAAGCTAAGTAAAACAACACTGTAAATGTAGACCTGAATATTATACAACCTATTATTAGAATTCTGTGTTTTTGATAAATCATAAGAATCAATAATAAATATTCTACATGCAGCCCTCGTGGTTCATCTGTCTATTTCTCAAATATGTCGCGCGGGCC
Organism: Copidosoma aretas; assembly: GCA_030522625.1. Lineage (NCBI taxonomy): Eukaryota > Metazoa > Arthropoda > Insecta > Hymenoptera > Encyrtidae > Copidosoma > Copidosoma aretas. Next base: position 20,165 of record JAPYYV010006290.1, on the reverse strand, counting down.
AAACGGAAAATCTTAAGAGGCTGCGTAGAAGCGGCTTCTGCCGCAATCAGTGATTATCGATTATGTTTAACAATGTTAGAGCATTATAAAGGTTATAGGGTTATTGACTTTTTTTGGGTGGTCTATGGGAATAAGCAACGGTTGAAGCGTTTGCGGCTGCAATCGGTTGTTTTCGGCAGAGTTTGACAATGTTAGAGGGTTGTTGAGGTTATTAAGTTATTCGTTTTTTTCGGGTGATTTCAGCTATCTTGGGCGGTGAGGGGGCTTAGAGTGGAGCGGGGCGATCGAGAAATTCCAACCAACCAAAATAATGGCAAAATAAATAGAACATATATGTACTAGTGGGCTCAATCCCCTGTGTGCTCCGCGTGCCAACCCTTCTATATACTCCCCAAGTTTTAATTAATTTACATAATTTCTGTATCATATTTTCGACATAACTTAAATATCGCTCTGTATATAAATGTATGTACCAATATATGTATATGTTTGATTCAACATATTATTGTTAAAATCCAAAAAAAAGTTGTACTAAAAATTAGTTATAAATACCCAAATTGTAATGTGATTATAATAAGCCGACGTTGAACTTGTGGTAGGTGGCGTTGCTACACCTATAAATCTAGTTGCAATGCTTTATACTTTCGCTCTTCAACACCTGCCCGCATTTTTGGATTTATTATTTATTTGAGGACATTTCTTATGAAATAAATTACCTTCAGAAATTATTATGTGCATTGCCTTTCTGAAAAATATCCTTTAACTTTCGTATACGTAATGTGTATTTCTTATTCGATGTATTAAATTTTCTATACTTTGCAATTAAAATAACTTATTTAAAAATTTGCAACTTATGAGTTGTTAGATAATTTTATTACTAGTTAGTATTTTTTTTTTTTTCGATAACTTTATTTAAATGTTACGAAGGATGTCTGGTGCGACCAAATTGTCTTTACTGTATAAATTAATACAATTCATCAATCTGCATACAAAACGCATAATTCTTAGTTACTTAATATACTTGATTGTAAATAAAATTTTTATAGCTCAATATACGAGATTAATATTCTCACAATAATTTAGAAGTTTTTTTCCGTATATCTGTAAAGTTTTAATTCTTACAGCTTTTTATCAAAGTATTAAATATTCTTTGTTGAATGAAATATTTTAGTGCGTTTTTTTTCAAATCAGTGGTGTTAAATTTTCATAAAGATTATGAAAAAAAAAAGAAATTTACAGAATAAGTTTTTTAAATATCGGTAATATAATCACAACCGTTGCATCAGGTTGTATTCTGTTTTCTTTTAACCACTGTTGTGGTAGAATCCATATAAAAACATGCAGCGAGCTACGGAGAGGTCAACAAATCGAGCTGATACCTCATTTTTCGTTTCTTCAGTTAAAAAAAAGTGATATGTATTTCAAGGTTGTGCTTAAAAAAATTGTATACGGCTTTACGAGACGATTCAAAGTTCACGTCTAAGCGACATTTTGAAAATTCTGAAAAATGATAAAAAAACTAAAATCTCCGTCATTCATTAAAAAATGCATCAATATGGATTTTTTTTTTTCAATCGGAGGATACTTTATCTAGTTTTTAAATTTTTTTAAAATAATAAGCTCTCTTTTACGTTAGTAAAGTTATGTTCAAAACACTAAAAAAGCCGATTTTAAAAATTCTAATTTCTCGAAAAATGTTTTTTTTTTTTATAAAATTTTTTTTTACTGTTGAAAGACGGATTAAACTATATTTAAAACCATAACACTTGTATTACCAACTTTTTGAAGCTGAAATATCACGTTATTACCAAAAAACGGGTATTTTTTACATGAGAACTGATTTTTGGCACTTTTAAGACAAATTGAAATAGTTTTTTCTACTGAGGGTGTACCAGGGTTGCAAAAGTGCTTGAGGTAGGACAAAAACATTGACACTACTGTGCATCTGACCAGGGGGGTCTTATCGGTCTCTCAGGCGTTGATTCGCAAGCACCCTCAGGCATAGGGACCGCCCTGGAGAGATGCACATTTGTGCCGAAAACTACCATATTAGCACTATGGGGTACAACTATTGCGTGTGCGTAAAAATTGAACTCAACAGCTTTAATTTAACTACTTGTAAGGTTCGAAAACCCCCATGTTTTTTGAGTGGACGTCGAAATTTATAAAAAAAATTAGGGTTTTTGGTAGCCGATTTTTATTGACAATTATTTTCTTGTTTCATCGAAAATTCGTAAAAAAAATAAGCTCTTACGAAGTTATATTTTTTTATTTTGATCTATAGAGCGTGATTCAGCCTGTGGCCCACCCGTTTGTCTACTATTGGAAGAGTTACGTCATCCAGAACGAAGGTGCTGAAATCAGCGAAATTCGCCCAAAAACTCCCTCATACACTTATAATAGTAACTTTATTTTGGATGCAGTTACGATACTAGAATACTAGCGGAAAGTGTTGAAAAAAACTTTAATTCAAGCACTTTTACTGCAACTTAAAGTTGCTCGTAACTTTTTACCTGGCCATCGTTTTGAACTTATCCAAAGCTTAAAGTATAGTTATTTGCGAGTACTTCTAAATATCGATCGAGTAAATACTCCAACTCTCCGTTGAGCTTACTGGTAGTGAAAAATTCTAATGGAATAAAATTCGGTGAAAATAGTAGCGACACTATTTTGCGTATAGCCTAATTTTCGATGTAGACATAACATTTTCTCTTCAAGTGTTCGAGAACACTTCAAAAGACCTTTTTTTAGAGCTTTTGTTGAGTCACAATTATTTTTTGGAAGTAAAGTTATGAGGATTTCAAGTCAATAATTAAAAATGAAGGAAAGTATTAAAAAAATAAGATTTTTCGTCATTTTTTCAACATTGTCTTGAAACCCTTGCAACGTTCTTTCTTATGAATGGTTTTAACTTCTTAAGAGCTACATGAAATATATTTTCACGCACCATCAAATATTTGGAGAGTAAATGTTATGTTTACATCGAAAATTTAGCTATACGCGAAATAGTGATGCTACTATATTTTCCAAATTTTTTTCTATTAGAATTTTTTACTACCGATCGGTTTAGTGGAGAGTTAGAGTATTTACTGAACGTTAGTCAGAAGCACTTGCGAATAGCTTTACTTTAATTTTTTGATAAGTTTAAAATGATATATAGGTAAGAAGTTACGTGCAACATCAAGTTGTGGTAAAAATGTTTTAATTTTATTATTTTTTAAAATTTTCTTACAACATCTAAAATCTTCCATAACTTTGTCCCTGGTTGTTAGGCCTTACTTGGCGCTTAAAGTAAAATTTTTGTCAAACACCTTTAGCTCGTATACTAGCAGATATCATAACTGCATCCAAAATAAAGTTACTATTATTAGTGTGAAAGTGAGTTTTTAGGCGAATTTAGCTGATTTTAGCACCCAATGTTTTGGACGACGTAACGTTTTCCAGAGTGGAAAAATGGGTGTGCTGCAGACTAAATCACGCTCTACAGATCTAAATGAAAAAATTAAACTTTGTAAGAGTTCATTTTCATGAAAATTTGCAATGGAACCACAAAATGATTGTCGATAAAAATCGAATACTAAAAACGCTAATTTTTTTTTTAGATTTCAACGTCTATTTAAATAAACCAGGGGGTTTCAAGCCTTACATGTAGTTAACTCAAAGCTGTTAAGTTCTCCTTCTACGTGCGCGCAATAGATGTACCCCATCATATAAATAAACTGTTTAATTAGCTACAAAAGTGGAAAAATATGTTTTTATGTGAAAAATACCCGTTTTCGGTAATAACATGATATCTCAGCTTCAAAAAGTTGGTGGCACTAGCAATGTGGTTTTAAATATAGTTAAATCCATCTTCCGATGGTGAAAAATTTTTTATAAAAAAAATGGGTTTTCCGACAAATTGGATTTTTTTCAAATCGGATTTTTTTTAGTGTTTCGTATACAACTTTATTTATGTAAAAGTAAGCTCACTCATTAGATACAATTTTAAAACTAAATCAAATTTTTTTTTATTTAAATTAAAAATCTTTCAATTTAATGCATTTTTGAATGAATGAGGGAGGTGTTGGTTTTCTATCAATTTTTTATTTTTCTGAGTTCTCAGAACATCGCTTGAACGTGAACTTTGAATCGTCTCGTAGAGCCGCATACTATTTTTTTTAAGCAAAACTTGTTATTCTGTACAATTTGACGTAATATTACATCTAGTTGAAAACCTTGTTTTCTTATCATTATAAGTCTTACTTTGTTTTATCATTCAAAATTACAAATTATTTATTTTGTGTCAAGATATAAGGTTTCTTATATGAAACCATTAGTACTTACACTAAAGCATGCATGGTTTCTTATTTCCTTGTGAGTCTTGGCGTATTTTCATTACTTGTAACAGGAGGTATCAAATAAGGTCAGAGCCATCATCAAGCCTCTTCACGTCGGCGTCGGATTCAAGAGTTGTAAGTACGGAGAAGGTTTTTCCTTTGCCTTTCCGGGCCTCCTCGATCTATGGCTTAGCCATAGTGACGAGTGCCCGCTCCTTTTCCTTCTTTCCCGCATTTTTATCAATTCCCCACAGACGAACAGGATAAATGTTATGGTAATTATATTCATGCCATTTTATCTCAATAATAATTGTAGGATTATTAGTGTTATTATCTCATCTGCTGCTCTAAAATCACCATACAACTCGGTTTTGTATTTGCCACGCTCTCTTATTCCTCCGATAAAGCCCGATGATATTTTTATTATTATAACATATGTGTGAGATGATAAAGAAAAATGTCACAAAATAATATTTCGAAATGAAATTTAAAAAAATTTATTTTATGAAATAAATTTTATAGCTCTGTTATTGGTTACTTCGGAAAAATTGTAAAAGAGAAATCTTTTTTAATAAAGAAAAACAATCAGAATTTAAAATTGTGAAGTTTATATTGAACGACCATTGTGAAATAAGTATCCAATATTGAGTCTTGTGGGTCACTGGTCCTATTATTATTTTTACATTTTTCGATTTAAATCATCTCTGAAACTACACGCTTATAATAGTTATTTTCTTGGTCTAAAATTTGTATTGAAACGTGATCAAAATTGAAGGAATGTCTGGTATAAAGAGCGTGGACAAATAATGCCGATTTCTTACTCTTTTTCCTTTTACAGGTATCACAATAATCAGTCTTACACCTCATACATTTTATACAAAATTTTTCGTGTTCGTTTATTCTAGTTTCCGCAGTCCTACTACTCTGTCCAACATAGCAAGATGGACCATTCAAACAATTTATTTTATAAACTACATGACACTCTTGGATCTTAGTAATTTTGTCTTTATATTTGTTGTCAAGTTTTTTAGTACTCTTATTAGTGGACCTAAAAACTAGTCCCACTCAATGTTTATTGGCAATCTTTTTAATTTTTGATTCTCTCGATCTTATATAAGGTAGAACTATTGTATCCTGAAAATTTAAATTTTGAAGTGTGAAAATGTCCTGATTATTATTGTTGGAATTTCAAATCTTACTCAATCTTAAATGGATGTACTTATCGATAAAATATGAAAGAAAATTATTTGCCAACAATACAGATCGAACGTGACTAGACATCAGACAACTTGATAGCTCTATTGACTAATCCATAAATAATACCAATTTTTTGTGACAATAGGGAGTGGAAATTAAAATTTCAATATAACCCGGCATATTCAGGCTTATTATACCAATTAGTGGTTAAAGAACCATCATGTAAAATTTTCATTTAAATATCTAAAAAACTGATACTATTATTAACTGGCATTTCGACTGTAAATTAAATTTTAGGATCATGATCTTTTAAACGTTTTATGAATAACACTACTTTATCTCTTGTAGTGCAAGTAAAAATATCATTAAAATATCTACACCACCAAACAACATCTGTTGGGCTAGTCATAATGCTGACTTTTCCCAAATCATCTAAAACTAAATCTGCTAAAACTGGGCTAATACGACTTCGTATTGTACTACCAAATACTTGTCGGTAAAAAACTTTATTGAGAATGAAATAATTATTTTCCGTCATGAATTCAAACACTTCTAAGAATCCATATAGTGGTAGGTGTCCTAAGGCAATGTAAATGCCACTTTCTCTCAATGGCTGATTTTACAGCCTCCCAAGACACGTTATTAAACAACGCTACTATACCAAGACTAACTTAAGAATATTTATCTGGAACTTTAAAAGAATCTAATTTTTTTTTTATTTGTAAACTATTTTTTGCAACATAATCAGATTTTGGGATGTTTTTCATCGAAAAATCACTAATCAATTTGGAAAGTTGGTCAGTGGGAGAACTCAACGCAGAAATTATTAATCTGGCTGGATGTTCTTTTTATGGACCTTAATTAACCTATAACATCTAGACAATTGCGTTTTATTTTTGGTGATCTGTAAAAGTTTACGGCAGTACCATTTAAATCATAGCTGTTTAATTTATGTAACATATCATCTGTCTTTTGCTGTAACTGCTTTAGAGGGTCTTTCTTACACACTTCATATAATTTTGTATCTTTAGGACTTTCAGAAACTTTTTCAACATAATCAGATTTTTTTTAAGTTACAAATTATTTGTCAGCTTTACTAATAATAACATTGCTATTAACTTTTAAAAACTTTTCAAATTTCATCATTTCTTGGCTGATCAGCCTATCTTGTTTAGTTTAAAAATGTATAATTTTATTTTTAGTGATACTGTTTTTTAAACAATTTAAAATCTGATCCTCCAAAATATTACTATCTTTTTCACCTAATCTAAATTTTTTCTTTAAACTTTTAAAAAATTAAAGTTTCTGCCTAAATTTAAAATAGAAGTGACACTATCAGGCAAGTGTAAATTAGTGAGATTATTTATTCATTTTTCTTTTATACAAGCAATGTTTTTATTTTCATAGTCAGTTAAATTTTAGTCAGTAACTTGAACTGACAACTATACTTTTTATAATAAACATGTGTAAATTTTGATTTTAAATCTTTTTCAAATTTATCATCAACTAGTTTTATTTTTATCCTGAAGTAATTTTCAATTGCATTATAAACAGATATGCCTGTCTTAGTAATAATGATACGTTCAAGCTTAGTGATATTTTGATTAATCTGATTCAACTAAATATTTATATCGGTAATCTCAGATTTTAATACTTTTAATTTTATATGTTTGGATAATTTTTTAATGTAATTATTAAAAAATTTACTATGTGAGTATAAATTATCCAATGTCTTAAAACCAATATCAATATGTTGAGGCCCAACTACGTAATATTTTTACCAAAGGAGAAACTTGTATCTTCTTTTATTTTGAAACAATTCTTTCATCAAAAAATACATATCTTGAACGTGTTGTCGTGTGTGGAATCCAAAAAGTTGTTGTATGCACCACATAAAAAACATTACATTGATGGAGACAGGCCTAGTAAGGATTCCAAGTAAATCACTCGATGTAAATAGAGAGTCGGCTATCTCATCACTCGATCTCCCAGAAAATGTAAAAGTGTGTGTACTGCTGATATATATATATATATATATATATATATATATATAATCATATGCGTACATCTAAGAAAGACTTTCAGCCATGTCTTACACAATTTTAATCTTTTGATAATAACGACAGTGGAGATTTAACAATTAAAGTACATAAGTATAATGGCATACTCTCTAGAACTTTATTATACTTTTCAAGATGTGTACAACGTTTCAGCTGTATATTAACAGCCCTTCTTAAGTAAAATGTAACAAATAATTTAATACAAAATACAGCATTATGACTAGCCCAACAGATGTTCTTTCGTGGCATAGATATGTTGATGATGTTTTAACTTGCATTCCAAGGGATGAAGTAAAGTTATTCATGAACCATTTAAATAATTATGATCCTAACATTCAATTTACACTTGAAATGCCAGTTAATGATACTATCAGTTTTTTAAATATTTGAATAAAAATGTTACATGATGGTTCTTGAACCACTAATTGGTATAATAAGCCTAAACATGCAGGGTTATATTAATATTTTTATTCCCGCTTCCCACTTTCACAAAAAATTGGTATTATTTAGGAATTAGTCTATACGGCTATCAAGTTGTCTGATGTCCAGTTTCACAAAGATGATCTCCGTCACGTTCCATCTGCATTATTGGCAAATAATGTTCCTTCATATTTTATTGATAAGTACATTCATTTAAGATTAAGTAAGATTTGAAATTCTAACGATAATAATCAGGACATTTTCACACTTCAAAATTTACATTTTCAGGATACAATAGTTCTACCTTATATAAAATCGAGAGAATCAAAAATTAAAAAGATTGCCAATAAACATTAAGTGAGACTAGCTTTTAGGTCTACTAATAAGTGTACTAAAAAACTTGAGAACTTGCATGAAGACAAAATTACTAAGATCCAAGAGTGTAATGTAGTTTATGAAATAAATTGTTTGAATGGTTCATCTTGCTATGTTGGACAGAGTAGTTGGACTGCGGAAACTAAGATAAACAAACACGAAAAATTTTATAAAAAATGTATGAGGTGTGAGACTGATTATTGTGATACCTGTAAAAGGGAAAAGAGTGAGAAATCGGCATTATTTGCCCACGCTCTTCATACCGTACATTCCTTTAATTTTGATCACGTTTCAGTATAAATTTTAGACCGAGAAAATACTTATTATAAACGTTTGGATGCAGAGATGATTCATACTGAAAAAAGTACACGTAACAATAATAGGACCAGTGACACACAAAACATGAGTTCGATTTTTAAAGAATACATTGATAGTTTGATAATCTGATCATCGTTTTATTCCCATTTACACAATTTTGTTGTTATTTGTTTAGTAATGTATGCTTACTTATTAGTATTGTGTAAATATTATTTATTCAAGGTTGCACATGAGTACTTATCTTTTGCCTCAATGAAAATGCGCCTCATAGTTTTTTATCATTGTTTTGTGATTGCGGTGTAATACCTTAGCGCACGTTGTGCAGTAAGCAGTAGAAGTTTGTTACTTGTAAGGTGACAAAATATAACTATTATTATATGTTTTTTTAGGTTTAAGATTCGACGTTGCTTACTTGTAAGTTTAAGACTTCGGTCATTGCTTTCGCTTTCTCAGATTATGTGATTTTTGTACAGTCATATGTACATATGTTTGTAATCAATTAATTGTTACAGTTTATTTGAGAAGGGCTGTTAATATACAGCTGAAACGTTGTACACATCTTGAAAAGTATAATAAAGTTCTAGACAGTATGCCATCAACCTCATGTGCTTTATTTATGAAATTTGATTTGTTAAGGACAACAGACATATTAATAAACGTATAAACTTTTAGTACTATCTGTTGATACTAGTACATAAAAAATGTATTTTTACATGTACATAAATAATTCTTTTTGGTATAAATAATTAATGTAATTTCTACTTAATAGAATTATCCTAAAATTTTCAAGTCAATGATGTAAATTATCAATACATTTTTTTTCAGAACAATACATTGGAAGACGTCAAAGATGACTAATGATACATAATCAATACTTTCTGATGAGAACTATGAAAATATTAAGTTCAAATAATAAATAACTGATATTTCACCAATTTTTAAGGATTATGAATTAAAAAATGAGTGAAATTGTTGCAAGGAAAAAAATATAAAATATACTCAATTATTCATTTATTTTTTTATCTATTAGAAATAGTAGTAGTAATGGCACACACATTTACAGTATGATAAACGTTAAAATAAATTCATAGTATTATTCCCAAAGGATCTTTCTGTATTTAGATAAAGGGGATGTAGGGAAAGGTTTTAACAAAACTGACTTTAAAGCGTCACTCTTCATCATTTGGAATTAAGGCTACGGGAAGACTCGATAGCCAAAAAATTATGCTAGTATCTATGTATCTTACCAGTGTACATTAGAGAAAAAAAAATTTTTTTGGAGTTTTTCCGAAATTTGATTCAAACGCATACATAAAAAATAGAAGTAAAAGGTGATGGAGACTGCTTATTTTGATGTTTTTGCTTTTTTTTATTTGGTTTACAAAACTATCACCTATACTTAAGAAATGTCATCGTAATTATTATAAGGAAGCAATGTGATTATGACGAAAAGTTATTAATGGAAATAGTTATTACGAAAAAAATGGAAGTAAAGAAGATGATTTGAATGAAATGTTTAAATTTGGAGTTTCTGCTTGTAATGTCACAATCATGATTTTTGTCTAGTTGTACGAAGTACATACAAAAGTGAGAAATGAACATTCTATTATAAATTATTGTTTTGGAAATTCTTTCTTCGAATCCAAATTTACATTGATTTCCAGTATAAATCACAATTTTCGTCAGTATAACATATTTACACATACGAAAAACACAAACTTAAAAAAAAACTCTTTCAAAACGATTTCAAATCAATGTTTCAATTGTAAACGTAAGCACGAAACTACTTTAAAACAAGAGTTTTTATGGAAAAAATTAAAAGTAAGAAATAATGTTGAAGTTTTAAGAGATGGTAATGGTTTATTTCGTTGTATATCTTTTTTATATACGGTTCTAAAAAATTTTATCTGAAAGTGCGACGTACAATTGTTAATAATATAGTTTATATTTGGAAACACTTTAATTCATATTATAAAAACATTAAAAACCAAAGAAAAAAATTAAGAATATATGATAAGCTTTGGTGTAACGTCGGAAAACCCCCGGAGATTTTTGTCAAGCTTTTCCTCTTTCTAAACCCGAGCACCGTACAGATGACGCAACGTCCAGTGTATGCTCCCACTAATTTCTCTTATATAAGAAACCAAGACTCCAGCGCCCGCAGCAGTGGCTTAGCGTTCAATTGTTGATAAACCATGAGTAAATCAAAAGAAGGAAAGCTGATGAATTCCGGTAACTCATGCGTTTCGGGCGATATCGACGTTCAATGCAACCAAGAAATTTATCAAGAAATATTATTTGCAAGTTTCATATACGTGGATAATTCTTTTACAAACCGAACACCGTTCTGACTGACACATTCTTTATTTGGCTGAAACTTGTTTTACGGGTTCTAGGTCATCTAAATAAAAAAAATTGTTTCGTGTCGAGAATTTGTTTTTTTTTTTTTTTTTTTTTTTCTTAATAGAGCAGATTTAAAGTTTGAGATTTTCGTAATTGTTGCCTCAGAGACTCATTTAAAAAAATTCATAACTCTGGTTCTTATTAAGCTGGAGAAAACTTTTTTTCATTTTTCAGTTTAGAGAGTGAATCTTAAGAAAAAAATAGTTCCAAAATAACTTATAAGCAATTTTATATTGTTATAATTTTAACAATGGCCTCAAAATTTTACCGATTTCTTAATACAACTATCATATTCTACGTTAAATTTTCTATAAAAAAACGTATTTTATCAATGAAGAAATTATGTTTACTGGTAGAGATAAATTAATTTATCCACCATGTCACGTCGTATCTGCGCGTGGGTACCTCTACACGTCTTATTTTCTAACCCCACATTGTTTTCCTCTATAACTTTAATAATTATTCAATATTTTTCATATTGTCAATCGAGTAATAATTTCTATTAGCAAACAATACATTGTTAATAATAAAAAAAAAAATTGTAGTGTTAGCATGCTAAAAAACATATTTATTTATATTTTTAAACATTACTTTTACTCATTTGTGGCGAACATGTAACTTATTTTCAAATGTACAATGCTATCTTAATATTAACATCTGAATGTTTATTAAAAGTTTTTTGACAATTGTTTTTTTATTATGTAATGCAAATTTTTTAGCTTCTAGTATCTGAAGAGAGATTGGAATCATGCAATGGAACTTTAAAGTGCCTTTTATCGTTAAAGCTTTTTGAAAACGTGCTGACAACATTTGTTCTTCTTTCTCATACTCATCATTTGTCGAATAGCGACCCGTTGTATTATGCAAAGCTTCCGTTGCTCATGCCAATAATTCTTGGGGTGTTCGAATAGGATTATTTATCCTTTGAAGACTAGTTCTAGCAGAAAGTCATTCTAACGTTCCACCTATTCCATCACATGGTCCGTTGCCATTGGACGTTGGGAACAAACGCCATTCAGCTGCTTTTCCAAAATCTTGTAAATAATGAGTCATGTTTATAAAATTTTTCTTTTTGTTATACTGTGCGCTTGCACCGCCCGAAAAATATATTATCTTATCCACACCTTTCAAATTAGTTTTTATAAATTCCACTAGTTATGTTTGAAAGAGATTAACAGCAATGATTAACAGTTATGATGGAAGCATTTAGAAATGGAAACGAAACTTTTGACTTTTACTTTATCTTCATTATCTTTTTAATTGAGAATGGATGTATAGTAGTGTATAGCTTGATCATCATTCCAGTGCATACTTTATGCAGAATTTTTTACATAAATGCATAATTTTCACTGAAATCACATGTATTCATTTTAACAATGTATTCATTTTCATTATATTTTTTTCTTATTGTTTAATAATTCCATTTGCTTTTTAACCAAAAAAAATGTAGCATTAATTTTTCAAGCCATTACTAAAAGTTGTGAAAATTGATCATCAGTAGATATTAAAGTTTCTAGTGAAGTTCTGTCTATTGTCTTTTACTGTTTGTACTTAACATTTTCTATGTGTTTGTCATCGAAAGTTTGTTATAGTTCTTCAATAATATTTTTTACATCAGGGCACTAATCACATAATCCCAAAAAATAATCAGTAGATTAAACATCACACATCATACGATCCAAACTATCATGATAATTAGTAATTCGTCTTTTGGAGTCAGCTGTGATACATTTGAAATTCGCCCCATCTATCAACAGTTTACTATTTTTGTGTATCGGACACACACACACCGAATGCGTGTTACTGGCTCCCGCCAGTACACAGTGTTTTGGTCGCATACTGGCAAACTTTAAACAACTATACTTCATTTCTGGATAAACTTCTTTAGATAGTTCATACGATTTTTTCAAATTATTTAAAATCAGGCGTTTTTGCATCTGTACTTTGTGTCCATCCACTATTACGGAGACGAAATCCTATTTCCCGGGCATAATTTGTATGTTTGTCAGACTGATAGAAGTTCATTATGCTATTTGGGACATCTGCTCCTAAAGACGGATGGCTTTTGGGATTTGGATTGCCTAATATCTCTTTATCTTCAGCAATATTTTTGCAATAGTTATCATATGGCGAGTAGCTGTGGGAAAGTGCACCTGGATTTTCTAATAAGACCAGTCTCTGAGAACAGTCAAAATTTTAACTCAATGAGATCGATCTTTACTGGTATTGAAACTTTCTTGTAAGGTTCTTAAAATTGTGACATCATCATCATCATATTCATCAACATCATCTAGACCATCGTCGTTTGCATGAAAAACTTTTTTTGTAATCCCCTGCGTGATTTCTCGTTTTCATCTAAAAATCCCGAGGTTCCTTCACTACTGAATTTTACATCAGATTCTTCATTAGGTGATTTTTTTTCATGTTCCTGCTGTAGAGAATAACAAATTTATATGAGCATCCAAAATTGATTAAAAAGTAAATAGAATCGATGGATTTTATGTTGTATAATTAATACTATTTCAACTTTATCTGTATCTTTATTTTCTTTTATACTTTTTAGGTTGCGCAGACGACAGAAATCGCAATTTTTTTGTTCTAATGCCTCAGTAGTTATTGGTACATCAAGTTGACGTAGTTGATCTTCGGTAACTTTTCGCAATCGCAGCGCTGTACTTGAGTGACCACTAAAATCAAAAGGATTGAAACATCTGTCGGTGCGAATGTTCGTGCCTATTTTTTTTTTGCCACTCTTTTAGGCATCGTGTTGGTATTCAAAGTTTTACAATTATTCGTGTGTATGTATGCGCGCGCGCGCGCGTGTGTGTGTCAGTTGAAACAATCGAGACCCGTCAGTGCCTTGCTAACAGCGCCACTTAAGGGTTTATTTCTTAAATGTATTGCCTATTCCCCGAAATACTGAGACACATTATGCTGTAGATCATAACTGATTAGTGTTAAAAAAAATTATTGCTAACTATCTACGTAGATTGTTAACAGTTGAACTATTACATTTTCTTTACTTGTCTTTCGCATAATGTGTATGCATACTTCAAAGATAGTTTCGTAACCTACAGATTCAGACACGTAAGTCCAGATGAGCTAACTAATACCAAAAGAGTTGCAAAAGTTTTCATTAGCCACCAGACAGAGATCAGAGAAACACTCGTGCGGGCAGTAAAATTATTTACAAAGCAATTCTAATATCACAGACTTGGAATCAATCTTTCGACGCTTAAAGAGAGAAAAAAGATGCTAATAATGTACGAGATTTACTGACAGTGACAGACAACAGGGCGTCCAGTGTATCTTGAGCTTGTGTTGCGATCTGAAGTTTATTGGTGACCGAAATCCGCCAATTTCAAAAGTATAAACCGATAGTTAAACTACAAATCCTTATTTAAGTCAATCGACTCTTCAAAATTTTAGTGCTTTACAAGTACTTTTATTTATTTGAGATATTTTTCAGCGTTAATGATTGTAGTTTATTCTATTATTTATAATTATATGCATATATACAATTAAGTAGGAGATTATCTACTGAAAAATAACCTTTTCAAGAATATTTTTAGTAAAATCGCAATTGACTGTTTTTTTATTTACTAACATTTTATTATTTTGTTCAATGAATAATGAAGTTCTGTTTCCTTATAATAATTTGTACTGGGTTGACAAAATAGACAAATAGTTGAATAATTATTAATGATATTACGATAAACGATTTAGGGTTAGAAAAAGAGGCATGCAGAGATACCCACGGCAATCGACCGTGACGTGCTGCGCTAGATAAATTAATTTATCTCTACCAGCAAATATAATTCCTCCATTAATAAAATATACGGTTTTTATAGAAAATTTGACGTAGAATACGATGGTTGTATTAAGAAATCGTTAAAATTTGGGGGCCATGGTGAAAAATTCATTTAAACATTTTAATTGTTCATAACAATATAAAATTGTTTATAATTTTTTTTGGAACTATTGGTCCTTAAAATTAACTCTCTTATCTTTCAAATGAAAAAAAGTTTTCTCCAGCTTAAAAAGAACCGGAGTTATGAATAATTTTTGAAAATGAGTCTCCAAGGCAAAAATCAGGAAAATTTTAAACTTTTAATCCCATCCATTTAAAAAAAAAATTCCTTAATAACGTATCTTTTTTTTTTATGTATAACCCGTAAAAAAAGTTTTAGCCGAATAAAAAATGTGTCAGTCAGATTTTGCCTCATTCCGTTTGGTTTGTAAAAGAATTAACCATGTTTATGTTTACATACAGATTCATATGAATGCAATTCGCGTATAAACTGGGAACAATATTAAAAGCGTCTAGTTATTAGTTGATCTACGATCATAAAGGCAATCTGTCTTGTAATTTATAATATTTGTTATAACTATAGCCAGCAAATTATGTCATGTGACATGCTTATTGTGCGCACCAACCCTCATGAAAATATTACGTGAAACTCTTCATATAACTGCAAATAATGCATGTCGCAACACGTACATAGCCCGCGGCAACTCTTTATACGGTTGACCGATTTTTACCATTCATTTTTTTAGCCATTTAACTGCATTATAAAATGGCAGAACCTATATAGCAAAGTTACACAATCTCCTCGTTCATGCTAATTTAATTATAAGACAAATTTTGCACATTCCAAAACCATGTAAAGATAGATGGAAGGTGATAAAAATGACTTGAAAATCCCTTCCCTCTTTCTACAGCAAGAGAGCCGGACACAAATTTTGAGCATACGTGCAGCCACTGTAAGTGGCCGAGATAAGAACGAAAGACTATAGGAATTTTCTATATTTGACCAAAAGTCAGTAGAACCTTCTAGAATCTTTCCCGCCCAGCTCTTTTTTATCTTCGTCAGCAACTCATTAGCCAAGCTTGTATATAAGGAGGCGTTTTTCAAGCTCAAGCAGACTTGCCGCACTGCCGGTTTAAGGTCCAGACTCTGCCGGAAAGACCCGGATCAGAGCCTTTTGCTCTACCCAGACTCTACTGGAACCGACTCCGATCAGAGCCGTGTATCCGCGATTCAAAATAAAGAGTAAGTTTCATAACATCATATTTCGCTTTTAACAGACTTGGTTACTACATGTTAACGACTCGTGTGCGGACACACAACGTCGTTAGTCCCTCATACGTGTGCGACCACTGCGATCATTACAACCCTATACGGAGTGGACCTCCACGTAGGAAGTAATGATCTAGCCGTATATGTATGGCAAGCGCCGTGTTAACAAGGATACCCTTTCTTACCACGTGCGGCTGCAGCTTAGCTACCGCTAGATTTTCCTCGTTTACCTAATCGTTGACTAGGCTATTAAGCGAAAGCTTAGGCCTCAAACACGTTAATTAATTATTGTATCGTCACTTCGATGTTACATTGGTATGAATGGAAGTGAGATGGAAGTAAGTAGTTCTCTTTTGATGTACAACATATGTACCAACATTTTATTTGAAAAGTTTCCTGTTTGGTTTTTTTTATATAATGCATCAAATACACTTACTTCGATATTACTTTTAAGAAGAACATCGAATAATAGAATATACATTATTTATTTTTATAATAATGATGCAATACATCAGTATGTGAACTAAACAACAAATAACAAATTCAGAGATGCAAAAAGCTAACCTAATAGTAATCATAAAGATCCGATTCCATCTAAAAAATTAAATCTACAACCTATTTATTACATTTGTAGTAATAGAAATAGATCCACAGAATTATTTATTGATATATGTTTTTTTAGAGAAATGACTTTTAAATGTTCTCACTGTTCAGAGTTGTTTTTGAAAGAAAAAAGTACGAAGTTTAACTGTTATAAAAAGGGTAAAATAGTTATATCTCTATTCAGTAAATACAATGATCGATTAAAAAATCTTTTACTTAACGAGTATAATTTTAGAGATCTTGTTAGATATTGCAACAACCTTTTTGTTTAGCTACATTTACTGCAAATGTTGTACATGAAAAAAAAGTCATTTATAATTTAAAAATTAAAAGTCAAGTTTATCACATTATACTTATAATTCATTTTCAGCTAAGGACGAACAACTGTTTTGCGGTCAATTATTTATTTATGATGATGTAATGTAAATTAAAACAGTATTAATGACAAACATAAACTTTGTTGAAAACATGTTAAAATTTTAACTAATATTTTTAACAAAAATTTTCTTGCCAAAAAAAACAAATGTTTACACAAAATTGTAAATATTTAAAATTTACCGAAGTTCACAATGTATTTTCTTCGAAAAAATGAGAAACGAAAGCATAGGTACAATAAACTATTAACGCCTGGGTGTAATAAAATTATTGTTTCAAATTCAGAAGTAATGAGAAATTTTGATTCATGCGGTTATCCAAAAGATTTACCAGACAATGTTCCATCGCATACATATTTAAATAAATTTTCTTATTTTGTAGATCCTATGGTATCTTATTACTGTTTCCGTTAGGTGATTTACAATGGAGTTGAAATTATAACGAAAATCCCAGAGATGAATACAAAAAACTTACTATTTTACAGTATTATTGTTATAGACTGTCGTATAGACCGAATTCTAAACAATTCAGTCCTATGCTGTATGGTAGAATACTATGTCAGCAACGTTTTCTACATGCATACATGGTGGTCGAAAGTACAATAATAAATTTCACTATGATGCTGTAACTGTAATAAGGAAATTTGTCAAACCAGTCTTATTTGTAACCGTAAAATGCAATCCTAATTGTAAAGAACTGAAACAAGTTTCGAAAAAATTCCCAAAAGATACAACACCCAATGATATTCTAAATGTAACAGTGAGGTTATTTTAAAAATAACTACAATAATTTTAGATGATGTTGTAAAAAAAATTGTCGGTAAAGTTGTTGAATTTGTCCATACGGTTAAATTTTAAAAGAGGAGATTGCCTAACGCACATATTCTTGTAACATCAGACCCCAATAATAAGTTACTAACACCTAAACATGTAGATATATATATATATATATTTGCTGAAATATCAAATGATAACAAAAACGATGCTAAAATTACTTATAAAACTTTTGCTTCATGAACGTTAAAACAGTTATAATCCGTGTTGTTAAAAAAGCAATAAAATTTTTTATTTAAATTTTTTGAAACCTTTGCACTTTAAACTAGATTTATAAAAAATAGTTATTTAGAATATAAGAGATTCGATGGTAGTACCGTATTATAAATTATTGTTAATAAATTACAATTTTTACATAAACTTTGAAAGTTGTGCGTCTATTCAAAGTATCAAATACATTTTCGATTACGTACATAAAGGCGGTGTCAGAAACTTTTGTAAAATTCAAAAAGAGAATGTATCTGAAAATGAAGAAATTTTTGTTGAGATACTACAATTCATTGACGGTAGATATTTAAGTCCCATGAAAGCAGCATGGGAGCTTCAAATATTTTCTCTTTGTGGTAGGAGGCATTTAGTATTTAATTGACGGGATCATATTAAGGATCAACAAAAAATAGTTTTTGAAGAAAACAAAATAGAAGAATTTCTTGGAAAATGGAAAACTCTTTTAACGGCGTGGTTTAAAGTAAACAAAATTAATAGTTTTGCCACGCCTATTAAATATGTCAATATTCCTGAATATCATACATTTAATAATCAAAAAAAGCATTGGATGAAATGTAAAAGCTTGGAAGAAAAAACGGGACCGTCGTGGGACTGTAGGTAGAAGCTATGCTTCTTTGCCATGATAAAAATATTAAATTAAAAAAAAAAAAATATCATTACAACAATAAAATAAGAATATGTTAAACACAATTTTTTTCGCTAATAACAAATTATTTCCACTGATGACATAATTTTCGACTCACAACATAATTGATATAATTTAAAATATTATAATTGTATTAGAAACATGTATACGTACACATTCATCTATTTTTATTTACACGATTCATCGGCCAGTACTGTGGTACGTCTGATTTTCTCTACTATACACACACAGTACAAGCACACTATATCCGATTGGAAATCTAAGTCAGGGGAAAAGCAGGTCCAAGCTGGGGAGCCTTGCCCTCTATTCCGGTCCGAGCTTGGCACCAAGCAATGTCCTGAGTTAGGAGAGAAAGTGGCGAGGATCAGGGTACCGCTTTGCCAAGCTTGGATCTGATTTCCCCAAGAAATCGCCTGATAAGCGATGTATGATAACTGATATATAGGTATACTGATGCTTTGTAAAGATTCAAAGTAGATACAATTTCATCTTTCTACTTATTCATACATTTTTTTGTTGTAACAATAATTTTATTGCGAGTCCTTAATTAAAATCCGTATATTTACAAAAAATCATTAAACTATTGATGCAACAATGGCAAAATATACCATTGTTCTTCACTGTGTATTTTAGATAAATATCATGTAGCTCATATAGCATAACTTAACTTAAAAAATAACTTGCTTTTTTGAATGTACAATATTTTTTTATTTAAAAATTATTTAAAATACTCGAGAGAGATCTTGTGTGGTAAAAATAACCTGACCACATTGTATACAGCGATACAGTACACTTGAAACGATTATGTTGTATTCTACGCAGCAAAGATACAAGTTTACTCACGACAAAAATTATGTATTTCGTTGTTTATGCTCTTTTTTAACATTGTTCAGCCACCTCCATCCCATTATTATCATAAACGTATACACAACAATTGACAGAACGTCGTCGGTTATATAAATGTGTATATGTGTTATGTGTGTACAGATATTAATATATTGCACATAATCCGGCGTAGCTGGGGGAAATCAGGTCCAAGCTTCGCCAAGCTGTCCCCTGATCCATGCCACGTTCTCTTCCAACTCGTGGCCTTGCTTGGCCGCCAAGATTGAACCTAGTGATTTGCCTTGGCAGCCTTACTTTTTTTCCAATCAGGAGATGTACACGCTTGCCTGTTTTGTTCACGCGAGCGTTTATCGATGCCTCACTGGAAGACAATCACAGCGACATGTGCCTTGACGAAAACAATCCCAACGCACTGCTGCCACGAAAAGAATTACAGCGCTATATCATGCGACGAAAATAAT
>JAPYYV010006289.1:0-17968 GCA_030522625.1 Copidosoma aretas | reverse complement strand
ACATTTTTTTATATTTTTGGCCGCCATATTGGATCTGCCATTTTGAATTTTAAACTTCTAGTGACAGATTTGCAACGAGCACCCCAATAAACCCCTATTTACGTATTTTGATAGACTTTTGAACATTATTTATTTTTTTCGGCCGCCATATTGGATCCGCCATTTTGAAGTTTAAATTATGATGGCAGATTCGTAATAGGTTCCCCAAAAAACCCTTATATACGCATTTTCATACACTTTTAAACTTTTTTATTTTTTCGGCTGCCATATTGGATCCGCCATTTTGAATTTTTAAAATCCGATGTTAGATTCTTATTCAGCGACCAAAAAAACAAAAGTATACGGATTTTCAGAAAAATTGAGTAATCTGTTGGCTTGCTAGGAAATGATGTAGTCGATCACCAGTCGTGAAAGGTGCCTTTAGGGGTAGTTTGCACCCCAAATTTTTTTTTTTTTTGTTTGGACCAGTTTTCTGCTGTTCTGGGATGGCTCACCTTCAATCTCCAAAAAAAATTATCTCGATCCGTTCACTACAGCAGCCGCAATTTTATTGATTAAAAAAAAAAAACACGTTTTTGCCCACTGTGCGCCGCTGGCCATCGAGGCAGTTGCGTGTGGCGGTACGGAATCTGTTTAGGCGCGTTCAAAATCGGTAGCGCTTGCAGATTCGTCATTATCTTGGCTGTCCCTGTACGTACACAAATCGTTTTGTAACTGATTTGGGGCAGCTTGACGAGCTAAACACGAATACGTTATTTCTTCTGCTCGACGACGCATACTTACCGCTCCACGCCGTGCCATGTTTAATTTCCTCAAACAATTTTGTTTGCGAACCTTCGAGCTTCTCAGCTCCTATTAGACAATAATTTCATCCTGTGCGTCACAGACGACAGTATTTAATAGGATGATACTTTTTTACAATATTTTTGTTAACAAAGGATTGTAATAACAATACACAAAAATACGTAACCTGCAAAATACGCTCTGTAGGTAGTCTATTAACATTCTTCTTGTGAATCTGAGTCAGTTTGTGATACTTTATACCACAAATAATACTTTGAGGCTCTACTGTAAAATAGTCCTCTACACATTTTAATTTAAATTTGCGCGACAGGTTTTCATCACCCGCTTGAAAAAGAACCTTGTACCTCTCATTCTCTTCGCTTTCATGCATTTCCTGCATTTCAATGAGAGCTCTAGCGACCGTTATTTTTGAAAACTAATCCAGTTGTATCGTTATTGGATATTGATGAGCGAAGGAAAAAAGAGGAATGTAAAAAATTTATTGCTAAGGAAATGGATAACTACCTAAAATAATGCAATAAGATAGGATTAAAAACGTGCTAGAAAATTTGTAAAATGAATACCTTCATCAAGATATTGTTCAAATATTTCATATGTTAATGGCAACATCAATCAGTTTTATTCAGTCTTTACAATAGGGCTCAAATACTCATATTATTAAGTACTATCAATAAAGCACAAAACTCGAGTTAAGGTTGTTGAACAAAAATATAATAATAACATTTATAAACTAACTTATAACAAACATATCTAGATGAGTACGTATGTATTATAATGTAAATGTATATGTCCGAATGTATAGATACAAATTGTGCAGAATGTTCCATTAATCTGTTTTCTGAGGAAACGTCAAAACTATAAAGTATTATAATTATCTGATAAAAACTATTACATTAGCACTTATGTAAATACTAAATATTACAAAAAAGCCCAAAACTACAGTTTTACACAACTTTCTAGGTAGAGTATTAATTTTTTGGACATTTCATAATATTCCCACAGTTACCAATTAAATTAATCGAAAAAACATCAAGCTATTGACTTTTATAAGTGTGGGAGTTCGTTTGATACATAAAAAGGTAAGCTTATGCATAACATATTCTACCATCTGTTAGCTTTCACAATGTAATCACAAAACTATGAATAAATGGAAAATTATAAAGATTCAATATTTTTCCTTGATTCTGTCTCAAACAAAAAAAAAAGTAAAAATCAACATCTTATTAGCTTTCGTTCTTAAGATATTTCTAAAGTAAAATTTGTAGGTTAGGTTTTCATTTTATTGTCAAATATCTCGTCTTTCCTGATTCTATTTAAAAAACCAAGAAAATACAACAAAAAAACAACTTTTAATATGCCTGCATTTTCGAGATGTTTCAAATTTTAAGGTTAACTAAAATTTATTTTTTAGATATTCATTTTTTAGCCTGATAAATATTTTTCCCTGATTCTGTTTCAGAACACAAAGAAAACACAAAAAAAAACCAATTTTTTATCTGCCAGCATTTTAGACATACTCGTATTTCAAAATTTTAGGTTAGGTAAGATTTGCAGATTAAGTTTTCATTTCTTGTCCTACGAAATGTTTTTCCCTGATTCTGTTAAAAAAATTGAAAATACAAAAAAAAACAACTTCTGCTTGCGTTGGCGAGATAATTCAAAATTTGAGCTTGAGTAAAAATTTTAGATTAGGTTCTCATTTTTTGGCTTAATGAATATTTTTCTTTGATTCTGAGTCAAAAAACAAAGAATTTTAAATAATTTTCAAACCTCCTGTCTGTTTTCATTTTTAAAATATTCCATAATTCGAGGTTTAAGTAAAATTTGTAGGTTATGTCATCATTTTTTTGCCACATCAATATTTTTTCTTAATACTGTTTTAAAAAATTAAGGAAAAAAAAACTTTTTTTTTTTCTCGAGATATAAGGTTTTGAGTAATAAAGGTCCCTTTGAGTTCCCAACGTTATTATATGGTTTTGGGGTCACTAATTCTGAATTTTAAGGGTACTGGGCCCAATTTCGGTCCAAACTTAAGGTAGGGCCCATTTTTGGCATATAATTGCTATTTTTTGATTATTCATGGAAAAATTTGTAATTTTTGCCTTTAAAACACCTTTTTTACAGTAAAAAAAATATTACAAGAATGTTTGGTCAGCAATCAATTTTTTCCTAAATAAAAAGTTAAGCCGCATAACAAGAAAATCAATATAAGTAGGCCCTTATCATAATGCGTTACTCAGATAAGATGTATTGAAAATTAAATTTTTTTAAATACTTATTGATTTATGGTAATTCATTAAGTTAAACCTCCGCACAGTGTAGAATTTTGTTTTTTTTTTTCTTCAGAAATCAATTTTTTTTTAATTAAATAAGATATCACAATTAATTTTTTTTTTTTCACATAAAGATAATTGGATTCACAACAGTGGAAAACTGTAGAAAAACTGATTTTAAGGTTTTCTAGGCTGGGAAACTTGTGGAAACTCGGATTTTACGTAAAATCGGCAATAAAGCGATGCGGTTTTGCACACTCACAAGAACCATGCAACTAATAAATAACGTAATAAACGTTTACATATACTCTCATTGAAAACAATACCAAAACAATCCGTTACATCGAAGTCTATCCACATAACCTCAAAACATCCCCTAGAATCAAGTAATTATTAAAGTCAAATAAATATTTTGTCGTGTCCATCATTTGCAAACATTTTAATAAATGGTTTTCGTCTGTATCATCATACTAGATTATCGTCATCCTCAAGTACTCGAAAAACAAGATTCGTAACCTTAAAATTCCTAAAATTAGTTGTCATTACAATGTTATACTTCTAATAACGGAAGGACAAACAACGTATGATTTTTCAACACCATTTCCATCTTTTTTGATCAATAAAACGAGTTAAATTTATTAAAAAATATAAGAAATATTATACAACCTAATTATAACTATAAACAAAGGCAGTAAAACTGAAAATTAGGTTTTTCCTGATGTACTATATGTTTGCAATTGATAAGTCAGGGTTAAAGTCCTTCATTTCAACCGAAAAAAATAAAGACAGCTCTTTATGAAAAAAAAAAATGATATTTTTGTAAGATACTCATCAATTTCAAACAGATCGTAAATCAATAAAAACCAGATTATCAGTTTGATTGCCTTTGTTTATAGTTATGATTAGGTTGTATAACATTTCTTATATTTTTTAATGAATTCTACTCGTTTTATTCATAAAAAATGATGGGAATAGTGTTGTAAAATCATAAGTTATTTAGCCTTCCGTTTTCAGAAGTACAACATTGTAATTACAACTAATTTTAGGAATTTATGAATCTTGTTTTTCGAGTACTTGAGGATGACGATAATCTAGTATGATGATACAGACGAAAATCATTTATTAAAATGTTTTCAAATCATGGACACAACAAAATATTTATTAGCTTTTAATAATTACTTGATTCTAGGGGATATTTTGAGGTTATGTGGATAGACTTCGATGTAACGGATTGTTTTGTTATTGTTTTCAATGAGAGTATATGTAAACGTTTATTACGTTATTTATTAGTTGCATAGTTCTTGTTAGTGTACATTTTACGTAAAATCCGAGTTCCCACAAGTTTTCCAGCCTAGGAAATCTTAAAATCAGTTTTTCTATAGTTTGACACTATTATTGTAAAATCTTATTTTGTTCAAAAGTTATTGATTTTTGAAGAAAAAAAAACAAAATTCTTCACTGTGCGCCGTACTTAAACACATTTTTACAAGTATTTGCCGATTTACATACGCAAAATGAAATACATCGTGTTCCAGATATTCTACATGGAGAGAAAAGTGGGAGAGGTGACATCCCAGTGGTGGTAGGGTTAGGCTTTCAAACTTTTGGGGCGTATATAGCGCCACTTGCGGTACAGCAGATAATCCACACTGGAGGAGAGTAGTATCCTTCGTGAGTGGGAGCTGTGGTGTCCCACTTGTAAGACAGAGTCGCACTCGCGCCGCTACAGTCTGTGCTGTTCTACACGGAGAAAAGAGTGGGAGAGCGAAGCTCCTCCGAAAAATCTCTACAGTACCAAACAGCAGGACTGCTGATCTCCGCTCGAGTGGGGCAGCTGCTGTCCCACTCGTGAGAGCCTCGAACTTCTCCGTGTAGGGCGCTTACGCTAAAGCTGTATAGTCAGTCACTGTAGAACAGCACAGACTGTAGTGGCGCGAGGGTGGCTCTGTCTTACCAGTGGGACACTACAGCTCCCACTCACGAAGGATACTAATTCTCCTCCAGTGTGGATTATCTGATGTACCGCAAGTGGTGCTACATACGCCCCAAAAGTTTGAGAGCCTCACCCTACCACTGCTGGGATGTCACCTCTCCCACTTTTCTCTCCATGTACAGTGACTAACTATACAGCTTTAGCGTAAGCACCCTACACGAAAAAGTTCGAGGCTCTCACGAGTGGGACAGCAGCTGCAGTAACTTATAAAAAAAATATTAAAAAGAGCTTTGCTGCACTAAGACGTTACCAGTTCTTATGTTACTAAGTTTTTTAGCTCTTCATTGCCGTTTTAAAAAGGATTGCCATGATAAAATATGAAATCCATAAGTCTATTAACTTCTTGTTCCCAGCTAGAGCGCTCATGTCTTGAGACTTTCTATTTTGCTAGATGATGTTTATAGTACCTGGTTCTCTACGGCGTGATGGAGCGCCCAGCGCTCCAATCCGAGACGCTGGGAGGCTATTGAAGCACAGAGCGAACGAACGAACGAACGAACGAATGAACGATAGATTTCGACTCGATGCGCATGCGCGAACTGAGACGGACATATGCAAAACGAGTCGCCGCGTTCTTTCGTTCACTCGGTGCTTCAATAGCCCCCCCCCCCTCCCGACTGACCCGCTCGGCTCAACTGCTACGCCGAAGTCCGAGTTGGTAGCTGCTTCACCTAGTTCGAATCCCGTCGAAAAATGTAGAGATTTTTTTCTCGAGTACCCGGGATAAAAGGAGTACCCAGGATACCAAAAAACCACTTATCCGATTTTTAAGATAATTAGTGGATTTTTCTGAACTATGTATGGACCCCCAGGGGCTTCCTTCCGGGGAAAGCCAACACCTGGCCAGCTCGCCGGTAAAGTCACTATCGATTTCAACAGTTTGCACGGTAAGGTAGATAGTTAATGGAGGAGATCCTTCCAATAATCTAATACCTTCTGGGGTGTGCTTGAGACGATCACTGCGCCCTGTAAATAGCACCCAGTAGGATGGATGGCTGAGTCGTCTAAGGGAAACTATGCACTAGGGGCCCGCATAAAAGACTTGCATACTCGGGGCGGGGAACCAGGGGAGTTTATGAAAGAAGGGATAAGTTGGTAGGTAGTTTAGATTAGGAAAGAAATGTAGATACGTAAAAGCCCAGAAATGGGTATAAGTGGAATAAATAATATAATACTAAAATCGTCATAAGGCTGTAATTCTTGATTTTCACATTTTATCTTCGTTACTTCCTTATAAAAGTCATTCATCGATAAAAGATCGTGGTGGTTATTATCATTATTATCAGATTCTACGCTGTCTACGCTGCAATGAGTTCCTTCTTTTGCGTATAGCCTATTATCCCTGCACGACTTTTTTGAGATCCATTTATTGTTTACTCCAGACCTTGATCACCTCCAACACATGTAAGAGTAACTGCTGACCTATCGACAATGAGTCTCTGGCAATTGTGAAATATCTTGAACGTAAAGAGAGAACCAATGTGTGTAATTGATGCGGTCGGAAATATGATAAATTGAAAGTAATTTTTGTACTGTAACGACTTGCAAAAGCCAATCTCCCGATCTATCTGCTAGATTCATATTACGCAACACCTACACTAGTGCCAGTACATTATTCCAAAATTTAATCGTAGGTGACTCTACACAATTTTTCCACCAAAGTTTTAAAATCATCCAAGATCTTTTTTGATTTTTCATCAAATGATTTAAAAAGCAATTTACATTCGTCAGAGGATTCTTCGGAAAATGCTCCTTGGTACTTATAGTAGTAAACTGATCATCATACTCATTCAAATTACACTGACTTAAAAAAGCTTCTAATTGCAATCGTTGCAAGGTTTCTGGAAGTACACTGAAAATACTATGGTGCCGTAATAACTGCCACATATAAGAGTATACCTAATCCACAACAAAGCAGCCAGTCAGCGTGACACGCGTAGGCACTTAATTACGCCCTGTAAAATTACTCATGGCTGTTTATACTATAGTCTGTTACAGGATACGGGACTTTGGGTAAAAATCCAACTTCTAAAATCGGTCTCTGACGTCGATCGCTTACAATAGGATTCATGTATGAAAAATTCCATTTGGTCCGTAAGGTAGATTATCAAAAAATATTAGACACGTATTTTTTCTTTTTTTACATTAACAAAAACGGACGGAGATAGAGCAAGTCGAAATTTAGGAGGGGGGGCTATATGACGCCATACCTGTATAAAATCCCTATGAAATCCACTACAGGTATGACGTCATCGCGTAGTTTTAACGCGCTGTACAGCCGTCAGTTTTTGTTTACATGAAGAAAAAAATATCTGTCTAATATTTTTTGATCATCTACCTGACGTAACTAATAGGTTTTCAAAAAAAATTTCATGTAAGAACCCTATTGAATTAAAAGCCGACCGATCTGAAATCATTTGAACGTCTGTATTATTAGATGTATCCGAAATATAATTATAAGCTTTTGATATATTCAAACGATTTAAAAACCATATGTAATCTTCACTTCTTACTGACTCGTGCGCACTTGGATTTATAAATACATCAGCTGGTATTACAGATAAAATTGGAATTTCCTCAACGGGCTTTATAAAGCTTTTTAAAGTTTGACATGCAAACTTTTTGTCAAGAGATCTATTAGATTTATCAATTGTTGTAGAAGAAATATTTGGCTTTTGTAAATTGTTTTAAGACTTCATGAAAAAGAACTAAAACAGTGTCATGAGTACTACTTAAACCAGACTGTGTGTCTTCAATACAAGTGTAAATTTAGATTTGTCAACATGATTAGGATGAGGTGTTACATCAAAACACGAATTCAGAGTATACAATGCTAAGATAGTTTTGCACCTCGAAATTTCATCATATGAAATACTTAGTCTTAAACGATTAAAACTTTCAATTAAAGTTTTACTCTTACATGTAGAATGTATAGCTATGGCATTTATAATATGTAAAGGGATGTTAATAGCCCCATTTTGATGAATGTAAAATATTATCTGAAATAATGACTTAATTAATATTTTCTTATTTTCAGACATTCATACTTTGCTGCTACTTCTAAGAAAGTTCACTGTTGATTTAAAATAATTTCTGGTAAAATTATATGAAATACTTGAAAAAAATAAAATTTCATCTGAAATTTGAATATTATTCCAGAAATTTCTTAGTGTGTTTTCGTCTTAAAATTAATCATCAAAATCGAAATTAACCTTTTGCAATAAAATATAATTATGCTAAGGTGGCTCATCACCCCTATGTAACACATATTTTGAATATTTTATTATAAATATTTATTAAAAGTTATGAGAAGTGTCATTCAACCTGACAATAATATATCTATATTATAGGGAATACTATGGTAGACAACAAGCGAGAGAAGGATAGCCAACCGAACACATAGGGGAAAAATAAAGAAGGCAGTAAAGAGGTCCCCAGAAATTAAAAAAAAGGTAGGCTGAAAGGTGTAAAAAATAAAGTAGCAACAGAGCTGCATAAGCCCGAGACAGAAAGACTGAAAAAATACCTCAAAGCAGGCACATCGGCCTGGAGAAAGTTGTTCCTGGCCAAATCAGGGATTGTAGAGGTGTTACTTAAATCAGACGATGAGGATACAAACCAATAAAATTAGGATAATAACGCTAGGAAGAAAGGGAAAAGAGTGTTAAGAGCAGTGTCTGAGGTAGTCAAGACAAACAGCGTTAAAAGGAAAAACAAGCAGACGAGCGGCGAGAGGTACAAAAAGAGGGCTATGGAAGAAGAAATATGAGTACCAGAAGGGCAAAATGATAGGAGCTTGGAAAAAACAACAGGCATGTGTTGCAACGGCATAAAATAGTCAAACGACAACGATAGCAGAACAAACAATATCGATGACGGAGATATCCAAGCGCTGGTAATGACGAAAGTTAAAGCTGGTGCAGACATTGAACACCAGATGGCTACGCCACAGGGAAGACATGGGATGGACGCAGATGTAGACATCAACAACGGCGACGATAGTAGCAGCGTAAACGATGACAGATGCGAAATCAGCATATAATGACTTAGGGGTAAGAGGTAATGTAATCAAGCGAGCGAAATCAGAAAACGATGTAAATAGCGTAGTAGACTTTAAAGAGTATAGGGTAATGCAGAAAAAAATTCAACAATTCAAATTAGAATAAGAACGGGAAAAAATGAAAAGATGCGAGCTAAAAATAAAAGGGAGCTACAGCAAACGTAATTAAAAAAACAATACGAGAAAATAAAGAGCTACGAGAGGAGCTTGGAAAAGTAGATAAGTGGCTAGAAATTGTAAACACTTATATGGGGAATCTAATTGAAAGAGTAGCAACTCAGATTAATAATATACAGGGGAGTGATAGGCAGGAAACTAACTCAGTAAAAAATAGAGTAAAGAGTGCAAACAGTGTGAATAACAACAACACTGAAAATGTAAATATTATAACGACAAACAAAAAAGCTAGCATATAAAAAGCGTTCTATCAGCCGGGAAACGATAAGTTTCATGTAAACGAAACATGTGATGTAAATACAACGCAGATATTGGAAAGTATAAGTAAAAGTGAGTTAAGATACGAGAAAAAAGAGAGATAGAAAGAAGAACAAACAACATTTTTTTAGCGGGAAACGAATGGTTGAAAGAGGTGCAATAAGGGAATTGAAAGAAATTTTGTATCATAGATTAGGTGTAGAAGCGCAGATGATTAGAACAAGAGCAGTTGGAGGAGGTCTATTGGTCGGACTAAAATCATTAAAAAATAATGTAGAAATAATGCGAAACAAATGAAATCTTTAACGGCACTTTAAGAGAAAAAAAGGGTAGAGCTAAAAGAGATGAAAAGTGGAAGAGAGTGGAAGACTGTAAGGGTATGACGGAGTTTTGGAAAGCAGTCGGATAATTTAGATCAATGAAGAAAAAGAAGAGGGCAAACATTAGTAAAGAAAACTGGCTCGGTCATTTCAAAAAACTTTTAGGGAAACAGGATACGACACTACTTGGGAAGAAAAGTATGGGAACAGAAAGTGAGTTAGGGGCTAGGGTGACTTTAGAAGAGGATGAGGAATTAGAGGAGAGTTTGAATGCAAAGATTACAGGGGACGAAGTCCTGTGAAAGCTTAAGAGAATGTGGAGCAATAAAGCAGCAGTGAAAGACGGAATACCCATAGAATTCTACAAAAGACTTACAGCGTTCTGGATAGGCGAGCTAGCAATAATTCTAGACAAAGTGTTTTGTAAGGCAGAGCTAGTAAAGGGACGAAAGGTGGCGCAAATATATCCAATACATAAAACAGGAGACGAAAATAAGGTTAAAAATTAGGGAGGGGTATCTCTAATAGATGTTGGTTATAAAATGCTCACAAATATAATGGCAAACAGACCGAGAAAACAGCTAGAATCGGAGGAAAAGTTAAAAGAAAGTCAAGCAGATTTCTGAGAAAATAGAATTACTAGGGACCACATATTCGCTCTAAACTGCATTATAAATAATAAGCTAAAAACGAAGGAGGCAGATTATATGTGTGTTTCATGAACTTAAAAACAGCTTTTGATAGAGTAAATAGAAAAATCTTAATACAAAAAATGAAAACGATAGGAATCAAGAGAAAGTTTTTTAAAGTGGTAGAAGAAATTTACAGAAAAATAGAAGAGGAAATTACAGAAAAATGTTAAACAAATTTCGGAGTCAGGCAGGGATACCCAGTGATACCCAGCTTATTGAGTATTTATCTAGAAAATCTTGAAAAAGAATGGGAAAAAAGAAACAAAGAAGGTACAGTTGAAAAAGGGGAAAATATTTTTATCTTAAAGTTTGCGGACGATGTTATAGCAGTGATGGACACCAAATAAGGGTTACAAAGTATGCTTAATAACCTAGAGCGATACTGTAATAATAATAAACTAGAAGTAAACACAAAAAATCACACGGAAATTATGGTCTTTAGAAAAGGTGGTAGGCTTGCAAAAAGAGGGAAATGGTACTCAAAAAATGGAAAACTTAGAGTAGTAGGGAGATATAAATACTTAGGATTCTGGTCTACGACAAAGAGCACGCTCAGTCGTTAAGTAGTGAAAACATCAAACAAAGTTTAGAAAGCAGTGAACATGGTGTGGGGAATTCGGAAGAGAGCCAACATAGGAAGCTCGAGCAGAAGATTATACTTATTAGATACCATAGTTGAAGCTGGGTGCCTTTATGGGGTAGAAATATGGGGATGGGAAAAGTGGAAAAAAATAGAAAAAGTACAAGAAACATTTGTTAAGATGGCTCTGGGTATCAGCAGAAATACATCGGTCTACTTATGGAGAATGGAGGCTAACAGAAAAAGCTTGGAGATAGAAACCATGAGAAGGGCAGGAAAATACATAATGCACATAGCAAAGATAAAAGAGGACAGACGACCTCGGATTTGTTTGAAAGAGGAGCTGAGATGCGCGGAAAATAGAAACCCAAATAAGTAGTTTAAATCAGTAGCAGCAGCATTTGAAGGAATAGGAGATGGGATAGAAATTACACGTGTATTCGATAATGAGGGAACAAACAAGCTAAAAGAGAGTCTTGAAAGAGGGATATAAATAAAAGAGGACCAAGAATTGCATACAAATTTAGCTACACAAAAAGTTCAAGGTATTGTGCATTTTACTACAGAATGAAAAACGTACTTGGAATAGAGAGATACTGGGAGGACAGGCAACTTAAGAGATAAGTAAAAGAGCAATGGGCAAGATTAACGTTCGGTGACGGAGAAAGGGCAGGCAACAAGAGGTACACAGATGAAAGGTGTAGGGCATTTAAAAAAGAACTGGATATAAAGAAAAAAACGGTTAGTGTCGCGTGTGTTCCTAAGAAAATGTAAAAACAAATAAATGCTGGCAATAGTTATGTGATTCTAATTTTTTTTGTGTTCTGAACATTAGTTGTAATATACATAGTGTATGAATCCACACTTACGCCTTTACTCGTCAGAAAGAGTAGGAACACTGATAAATAATATGCCTAGAAAATAGAAAAAAGTGAATGGTCTGCGGAGGTGTGAGAGGGACAGGAATAAATTTAGGAAGTTCGGAGCTTCTTAAGAGCTATACTACGTTTAAGTGTCATTTTTTGATGCGTTGTTTGGAAACGTAGAGCTTTAGAGCAAGTTAGGTCTTTAAAGGAAGTAGGGTGGCTTGGGCATGTAATATAATGATTCGTATTTATTCGTTTAATTAATAAATATTTTGGAAATTTACGAAAAACAATCCAGCATGTCACAGCAATATCTCAAAGATGGTAGCGAAATTCGCTATGAAATGAATGCTCTTCATTCTATTAAAAACTGTTCTAAAATAACGGACATAAGGTAAATATTCCCTTTATTTGTATAGAAGCTGTGAGGGATATGGTGGGAATAATATAACCAGACAAATTTAAAATAACTCATTGATTATTGTGCTATATATGATTAAAAAATTCTTTTTTTAAATAAAACAATCATTTTTACCAACAACTATATCAACATTTCCACCATTCCTTGAATGAACTTAACTTATAACCCAATAAAAACATTATTATTTTTGCTTCCTTATAGAAGAAGCTTTGTATTAGTGAAAAAAAGTTTTCTTAAAAATATGTCAGAAATGTTTTCCATAGTGTTAGTATTAAAAATCCATCATTTTTTTTTAAACGTCTGTATGAGTGTGTGTGTGTATGCAAGATATTCTCCGACCACTTTTAATGACCTAGGTCTTTTAGATGTTTGGTTTTATATCTTTATGAGAGCTCGGAAAAAAATTCAAGTTTTTTCCCTTATCAAGGTCGTCATAACAATTTTTCTTCGTCCAAAACGCAGTTTTTCGCTATTTTAAGAGTAAAACAATTTGAATTTGATTTCCATTACAATTATATCTTATCAAGCACCAAAAATGCTTTATTCAACATTTTCAGCATCTTGTTACGTTATGGCATTTCCATTTTAATAAAGAAATTTAAAAACTCCCTTGAAAAATCAGTCATGTTTCGGAACTTAACGATAGATCTCAATCATGCAGAACATTAACTGTCTTTTTAAGATCATAGTGGTTCGGGAAAAAATTCTCGATTTATACCTTATTAATGTTGTTTTTATGATTTCTTTTATAGCAAAATAAAACGGTTTTTGGCTATTTTTAAGGTCAAATTTTTTAAATGTAGCTTCCTGTATAGTTTTATATTATTTATAATTAAAATATGTGTTATTTATTTAGAATCATTTTTCTGGAATATTTAATCCCTTTTTACTTAAAAAAACACTAAGAGTTTTGTTAAATATCAGCGATATCTTGGGATCATACTGATAGATTTTGATTATTAAGGGACAAAAATGTTAAGTTTCTTATGATTATATCGGTACAACAATTTAAGTATAGTTTTGTACCTTACTCAGGTCTTTAACACGAGTTTATGAATCTATAAAACCCAGATTTTTCATATTCGAAGAAATTATAATCCAATCTTATAGATAATTATATCTTAAAAAGCGAAACATAAATTGTTTTATAATAGTTTATCATTTAAATTCATCTCCTTATTTTTGGTAATATTAAGGTTCTACGACTTCTGAAAATTTTGGTTGTATCACGAAATCACGAATATCAATTTAGGTGATAACGTTCAATAATTATCTCGATAGTTTTTGAAATAAAACAATATCTGACAATGTTTTTTCTACTATTTGAGTAAAACAATTATAATTTGATTTTTGAATGAACCCATTTTTTTTATATCATAAAAAAGTTGTTGTACCATTTTGAATTATCCTGATGCGCATTGGATTATATTTTTTTTTTTTATTAAAAATAAACATAAGAACATATCTTGAGGAAGTTTTTTTACTATTTTACTGGCAGCGATTTTTAGTAGCTGTTAAGACACCATAAAAGAAGAAATAATATGAATAAATTTATTATTGTAATTCTGTTCACTTTTAGCTTTTCTCCAAACACCGCCACAAACTATTTCACTACAGATTTTCTAAATTTCTAGCAAAAATTTTAAAACTAATTGAATGCATTTGTTATTTTAAATGAATTTAATAATTAGCAAGTTTTAACACTGCTTTGTAGGTATTGCTGCGGAATACTGCAAGTTTTTTGATTACATGATTAAATAAGTAAGTATGATATAATGACCAAACGACATTGTACAAAGATATAAAATGATTGGTCAACTGATCGCGTATTTAAACCGTTCTCTTCTCCTCTCTCTCTCTCTCTCTCTCTCTCTCTCTCTCTCTCTCTCTCTCTCTCTCTCTCTCTCTCTCTGTTCTTATACAATAGATTATTTTAATAATTTTGACCCTTTTGTCTTTAACCTTTACGACGTGACGTATACTAGAAAATATTTTGAGATTTAATAAAAACTTCGAAATAGTAAATAAATAATTTATTTACTATGTTACCCCGTTGGGGCAGTTCTGTCCTTAAAATTCTTATATTACTTTTTCGATACGCCGTGCGTGGGGCTCGAATTGAGAGCCATCTGTTATGACTCTAAAGACCTCGATTTACACACACTTCTAGCAGCGTGCGCAGGGAAATTTGCAGCTGTCAGTATTGTCGGTAATATATCTGTATGTATGGATTTTTTTTTTTTTTATATTATCCTGCTATACGTCTGGCTCCTATTGTAAGGGCACTACTCTGGGCACTGAGCGGTTAGGAAAGGGAAGGGATGAGGGATGGGATGCCTCCCCATGACAGGGAGGGGGGTAGGGGGTACTTACAAGTAATCGGTGTATTGCCTGAGTCCTGACCGGGTTTCTACGTATAAACACCAGGACTAACTCCTGTACATCTCCCGCTCACGTTGTCCGTAACGTAAGAGAAACGGTTAATCGAACCCCGGGAAAAAATCAAGCGGAGCGAACCTTAGGCAAATGACGAGACTCGATCCGAGTCCCACCCATTATATGCCCGCACACTATACTTGATTCCGGAGATCGACGAAACTGTGTGTATAGATACGTGGGCAGCGCTTACACGTATAATACTTCTCGACTAACCTAATGTGTATAGATCTGATACAGTCTGTATTTAAGGTACTAACGGGAGAAGTGTAGCGTTAAGAAGATACACGTCCCTCAGCCAGCAAGCAGACGAGTCGCAAGTTTACTCGTCGTGAACGAATTGGATAGTAGTTTTGTATTTGTTTCAATAGATCTAAGTTGTTGGTCAGTTTTCTGCATGTGATTGAGTATACATGGATAACGATAGTCCAGTTAGTTCGGGCATGATTCTTTTGTTTTAAATGACTCTAACGTCACTATAAATGTTAATAATTATTACAATCAAACAAAATAAATAAAAATTACATATAAAACTTGAAATAATTTATTTGTTGAACCAAATGTTGAATGTTTTTTTTTTTTAAGAGAACTTTTATTTTGATGTTCAATATATTGTGTATCATCATCGATTGATTATTTTATACGTATAACGATACATGAAAGGGAAACAATAAAAACAATGATCAAACGACAATAATTAGATTCTTATTCAGTAAAACATTCACTTGGTCGAGCCCCGCGGCACTATTGTCGAAAAGTAGTATACGCAACACGTGTGAGCGCAATTGACGGACTTGTGTTAGTTCAGCGCCCTCGCTCGTGCGTCAATCGCGTTCCCCTCACACTAATTGCGTAATATACTATTCTAAATTTCATGCAGTACATATATTTTGTCATGCAGTAAGGTACAATAAGATAACGAAATTAACACCAATAACCTAATACCTATCAATCATATTTCTTCATAATAAAATTATAACACTCCGCGTTTTAACTTTTTATTTTAAAATATGATTTTACTTGTTCTACAATATCAACTCTGTTATTTTCTGACTATAAATTTTATACACTTCTTTGTTTTGCCTAGTTTTACCATTTTAATTAACTTAACACTCGGTACACTTGGACTCTACATTACCGACTTAAGGTTACTTCTCGCTGACATTTGTCCTATCCTCCTTATCTGTATCATCTCAAATAGACGCTCGGTGTCCATATTCATCCTCGTCCGATGGTTCTGGGAAAACAAAACTATTTCTCCTGAAGGTCCATTTCCAGCAGCGGTTGTTTACATATACCCTTTTATATCCAACTTTGGTTCTTTATCCTTTCTCACACATTACCTTGGCCCATTGGACTGCCATTCTTTGGATTTTTCTCTCCTGCCAGGTCATATCATTCTCTATGAACACTCCTTTCTTGAGTATTTTTTTCCTGCTCATTATCTCTTTTTTATCCTCCTCTTGTAAACTTGATTGCATCACCTTGCCACCTCCCTTTTCTTTTCTGCCTATAACTTGTGCTGACACCACCTTAACATTCACTTCAAGATTATTCTTTAGAAAGCCTCCAACGTTCTCTATCACTTTTTTTTCAGAAAACTGTTCACCTTTGCTAATGATATTGTTTTTTCTTTTTCCACTGTCTTCTTTTTCCTTGGGCCATTTCTGTTGTCAGATCTGACACTCAATTTTGTTCATTCGATACTAAACTATCTTTTCGACACGCCGTGCGCGGGGCTTGAATTGAGAGCCATCTGTTATGGCTCCAAAGACCTCGATTTACACACGATTCTAGCAGCGTTCGCGGGGAAATTTGCAGCCGTCGGTATTGTCGGTAATACATCTGTATATATATAGGTACGTGAGCAGCGCTAAAACATATAATATATACTTCTCGACTAACCTAGTGTGTATAAATTTAATATAGTCAGTGATTCAGGTACAAATAAAAGAAGCGTAGCGGGAAGAAGATACACGTCTCTCAGCCAGCAAGCAGACGACTCGCAAGTCTACCCGTCGTGAACGAATGGGATAGTAGTTTTGTTTTTGTTGCAGTAGATCTTAGTTGTTTGTCAGTTTTCTGTATGTAATTAAGTAAACATGGATAACGATAGTCCAGTTAGTTCGGGCATGTTTCTTTTGTTTAAAATGACTGTAACGTTACTATTAATGTTACTAATTATTACAATCAAACACAATAAATGAAAATTACATGTAAAACTTGAAATAATTATTTTGTTGAACCAAACGTGGCATTTTTTTTTTTTAAACTTTTATTTTGATGTTCAATATATTT
Source organism: Copidosoma aretas (assembly GCA_030522625.1). Classification (NCBI taxonomy): domain Eukaryota; kingdom Metazoa; phylum Arthropoda; class Insecta; order Hymenoptera; family Encyrtidae; genus Copidosoma; species Copidosoma aretas. Next base: position 790 of record JAPYYV010006289.1, on the reverse strand, counting down.
TGTACCATCATCGTTTCACTATTTTACACGTATTTTGATACATGAAAGGGAAAACTACTGAATCAACGAACGATTTATGATCAAACGACGGTAATTAGATCCTTATTCTATAAAACATTGACTTGGTCGAGCCCCGCGGCACTTTTGTCGAAAAGTAGTATACGCAACACGTGTGAGCGCAATTGACACACTTGTGTTAGTTCAGCGTCCTCGCTCCGCTCGGGCGTAAACTAATACGCGTACGTCAATCGCGTTCCCCTCACACTAGTTGCGTAATATACTATTTTATCTCTTCCCTTGTATTGTTGAAGCTTTGTCTTGCTTCTCTGTCATCATTCTGTTCAGCTCCTCCTTTAGCTTGCTTATTTTGATTTAGTTTCTTATTGTATTTCTCGTATTTTATTTTCCATTTTTTTTTTAGCCTTACAAATTTGATGTCTATAACTGCTTTATAGTCTTCCTTGTTCACTGTTATACCGCACTGTTCCAGCATTTCATTTTTTGTAGTGCCTTTGCTCCTTGTCTCCGGCATCTTTCCTACTCACGTATTTCTCGTATTTTCTTGTCCATTTCTTCTATATGCTTACTAATTTGATGTTCTATAACTGTTTTATAGTCTTCCTTGTTCACTTGTATGCCGCACTGTTCCAGCGTTGCATTTTTTGTAGTGCCCTTGCTCCATGTCTGTGGTATCTTTCCTACTCACGTGGCCGGTTGACTAACCTTAAATCTCTTCCCTGTGATTTTTTTCTTAACAGTGCCTTGCACAACTCTTCTCTGTGGTTTAATT